>JAXQQM020075999.1:0-138966 GCA_034641835.2 Pinus albicaulis
TCTCTTGTTGCAAACTGTTGGAACACTTCTTTTTTGTTAATTCAATAAGTCTGTAATTTGCTTCCAGGCTGTTCAATTCACATGGCAACTCAATAGTCTTTGTAACTCTTCACCTCCTCATGCGTTGTCTCTACAAATGCCTAGGGTAGCTTTTGGTGGTGAATGTTTCAATTTAGCTTTTAGATATTTGTCTTTTAGCATTTCTGTAGCATGCGGCCTCATTTTTTTACCAAGATAAGTCATTAAGCAATACAAATTAAAAAATAAATACTTGATGCTGATTGCACGAACCCAAGGATGCCCTAGAGGTAGATTTAGAAAATATTTAGGCTAGAGTCTCTCTGAATTTGGTGTGTGTTTTTCTCCAATGGCACTCTCAACTTTGCAAAACTTAAAAATATTTAAAAAAAAAAGACACGGAAAGGTAAACACTCTCTGCCAATATTTTCCATACAACCCAGGTTGAGCAACCACATATACATCACCAGTTTTTTCTCTTCAGATTTGTAACTTAGAAGAGATTTGTCTGACCACCTCTAGGTTGCTCCCAGAGTCACCTAAGCAAGCCCTCTCGGTATCATCCTCTTTCTGTAGTACCTAATTAGTAATTTAATTAACCATAACAGTTTCTTGATCATGCAGGTATTTCAAATATATTTCTAATAAGCATAAAGCTTTCATGTTAAACAATCAGGTCAAAAGAATTTAGACTATGATGCAAAAAATACAAAGAAATCACACCAACACTCAAAGAACAAACAAATTCAAACCTATACAAAGTATAAATAGATATTTGATCAACTTCATTCCACCAACAAAATGTGCTTAACTAAAGAAAATTATAATTACTGTGCTTTCAAGACAAAGCTTTCAACGGTAGTGATGTTATAAACATACCCGTACACCTCATGAACAATCAATGTGTATAAGTAGACCATCATAAGGCTCATTTTAAACATCATTATTATCATTTTTATTAAATCAATAAGAAGCAAGCAACAATTGCATTCAGTTCCAATGAAGCAAAGTATATGGTAGTTTCATATACTTATTATGAAGCTATCTAGATTTTCAACTTGATTGTAGAGTCAACCAATCAGTTGTTGAAGCCCAATATTGTCTCTTGTGAGAATCAAAGTTACATCAAGCTCTATGAAAATCAAATGTGTCATGACCATTTCAAACACATTGATATTCAATACAATTTCCTAAGATTCCAAGTTCATTAGGGAGTTGGTAGTGTTGGACCACATTCTGACAAAGTTGCATATGGTTAATAGTTTGACAAAGCTCCTAACAAAGGGGAAGTTTGACAAGTTGGGGGAGAATCTTGGGTTATTGGAAAAAAAAAATCTCAAGAGTGTTAGATTACCTAGTTGGTCCGAGTTGGTCTCACCTCAGCCTTGAGAAGTTGAGCAGCACCAGGATTGCAGAGCTAGATTGTGGTACACTAGTCAGAAAGATTCTTAAATACAGCTAGAAGCTTATAACGACACCTTCGAGGATAGACGAATTAGTTGTTGGGTCACACCCACCAAGTATGGCACACTAGTTGAGGAGATTAACACCATCATCTCATGTGCATTCATGAGTGCACACTTATGGAATGAGGCACCTTCAGGAGAGGAGTTATATCTACTATGATAATGCACTACTCTAAAAGAAAATCCTTGCATACAAGGCAAAGTTATGAGGGAGTTTCTCATGCTCAAGGGAGATGCACCACTAACGCTATCATTAGCCTGTTTTCTAGCAACACCTTCTCTTAACTTATAAATGAAAAGGATGGGCACACTAGTTAGACATTTGTAGAAATAGATAATAAGAGTGAGTACTGTTAGCTTGTAGGTTGTAGTAGGAGCTTTTGTGAGATGACAACTTGCTGTGACATTCTTCTATTTGAGTAATAAATACTTCTATGCAATTGTTGTTGGAGCCTGCTCTTTTTATCCTGAATTCTCAGATTGCATATTTGTGTAGAGTGGGCCTAATATATTTGTTGTTTTAATCCATTGTACATGTTGTGTTTGCACTCTTGAATTTACATCCTTCAATTTCTGCTCGAACAAAACTGAAATTTTGATAGGCAGATACTAAAGTTCAGTCTTGCTGTTAGGATTTTTTAATTCTCTGAGGGTATTCTCTTGTTTTCAATAGTATTTGCATATTTCTGCATCACAGCTCATCTCTTCCATTTCATTCTACTATAATACAAAAATCATTTCTAGTATAGTTTAGTTTATATCTACTTTTTACTTAATTGATCTTTTATTTTATTTTATAGGAGAAGTACTTAGCAATCTCAATTCACACTCCCTTTGTATTCACACTGTTGTATATGTGTGGTCGTTGGACATTATCTCATCTTTATATTATCTTTGAGTGCAGACTTGTGTATCACAATTCACATGTTAGAATTGACAATCATGAATCAACATGTTGCATTTTTGTGTTGTATGACCTTAAGTTGTTGTTTCTAGTTAGTCTTGCAGCAAGTGTCTTCATAGACAACCCTGCAACCATAATTCTGGCTAAGGAAAATAAACTTGTTGTGTCCAATGGCTGAAAAGCATGACAAATTAGATCTCAAAGATGAAGATAGTTCAATACAGAGGATGTGATTGAAATTCTCCAAAACAATACTTGTAGCCAAGTATTATATCATTTTCAGGGAAAGCCAATAAACTCAATACAATTTTCTAGGGAAAAAATAATGTATAATCCAACACACATGGCCTTGGAAATTTTATAGTCTAATATTTTCCGAGATAAAGCTAGGAAAAATAACCTTTTCCCAACTGTAAATCGTTCATGTGTTGTAAATGTCATGAATTAAAAAGACACAATAACAGGAAGTATGGAATTGGTTTGTTGACCTGTCATTTGAGTAAATACTAAATGCCCCAGCAATATTCTTATGGGGCTAAGCCAAATGTCTACGTAATACTTATTGGCAACCACTACTCTTGATGCAATCACCCTTCAAAGGATTTATCATCACATGACTCCAATGGCTATTCTTGTTGAGCCTTTTCTCCCCTGAAATCTTCATGGGTATACACAAACTATTAGATATTCTAATGTATATTAAGGACTCAACGGAATATTGCAAGATCCAAATATGGGCACAAGTTAGACAAGGAAACAATCTCAAATCCTAGAAATGACAAAATACAATGATAGTCAAAGGAATGACTCAGAAGAGAGATTGCAACAGTGGAGGCACAAGCCTTTAACATCTCCAGGACTATAGAAATATTAATGCCAATGCTAGAGAAAAAGATCCTTTCAGGGATCATTGGCTGTAATATGGATGATGGTTGTCTCTGGATAAATAATAAAGAGAGAGAGAGAGAGAGAGAGAGAGAGAGACCAGGTTCTAATAATAGATATCACCAGTCTCTATTTAAAATGGATGCCTAGACACCAAGACCTATCAAGGTGAGATGAATGCTATAAAATTAAATCATTGGTTGCAGCAAATAAAATTTAGAAGTTTACTTCATTAGGGTAGCATCGGATGTGCAAAAATGGCATTCCTCATGTTCCCATGAAACCATCTCCCCTTTGGTTGGTAGGACACTAGCCTGTGATAAATTTTTCTCATCTTAGATACTCTACAAGTGATTTGGAAAGAGGAGGTAAAAATGGTAATTTTTGGCAGTTTTAATTTCAAGACATTTTAGTGGGGCATTGGCTGGTAGACAGTGAGATTACGTTGAAATGTGGCTTTGTTGCAACACTGCAGAATTATCTAGGAAAATTTTTGTACAAAAATTGCAACTAGAGGCAGTTCTCTCCCTCACAGAACTAAAACAGGGAGACTGTATGTGGTTGTAACTGTTCTATATGTATCACATTAATAGGGATATCAATCAACTAATGGATCACTAAGGTAATTACACCATTAGCCTAGACTAAAAGGGAGGCATATTTTTCAAAGGTGATTCTAGAACTATATATTGACAAGACCTTGACAAAGGTTTTATTTGATTACATAGTTGTTATAGTTTTAAGGTAAAGTAATTAAGCTAAGAGTTGGCATAAATAGAACTGAAATAAACCAAGAAAGGTGTGAACATAAGTTTGAAATAGTCTCTAACTTGGTGTTGTGAAATGACTTTGTTTCATATAAAGATTAGGTGTTGTTCTTGTCATAAAAAAACCCTATATGAATTTACCTTGTCAACGGTTAGAGTGCTTTCCATTTGAAAACATACCTCATGTATGCGTTGAATTGACACAATGATACAAATTACAGTGAAAAAACATAGTGATCCTATAGTTGTCAACATGTGATAGTAATTCTCGCTACAATCTCATTGTGCATAGGTACAACAACTCAGGCAATCTCAGTCAAGGAATTATTAGACTTATCATTTTTCATTTTGTGTTTTCAAGTTAGATATTGTTTTCAAGTTTTCAAATTTCTAATTTTATTGCAATGTGGCAGACTGATCAGGGCAGTATGGTAACCACCCCGAGACAGGATGATCATGGAAAGGGGCCAGTGGAAGAACATGTAAAGTGCCAGCATTGCTCGATCTTAAGGTATTTTATTTATTTACATAATTTAAATAATATTAATTTTGTTCAAATATGCAGACACTTAGCCATGGTACGCCTGATGATTCCCTCTACGAGGAAGAGCTTTCTTCATCCCCATGTCCATTACTGTTGCTGCGAAAAAAGGCGCGAAAAGCAACGTTGGAATTTGAGCGTTTGGTAGACGCTTCGCCTCAAACACTTGAAATAAAAATGAGGATAACACAACTTATGACTCAGCTAGAAACATATAAGGTAGTAATAAAAAATCAAAATGATATTTTTTTTGTTCTGCATGAGATGAATTGTGATAGTTTGATTTTTAATTTTTACATTAACTAAACTAACAAAAAAATTCTTTTGTATGTAGCATTATCTGACACCTGCTGCACCCCGTGTTGGTGGTAGTGGGACACAAGGGCAAGAGATTGCCAAACCACCCTCTCATACACCTTCTACGCCTTTAGGTGGTAGCCGAGTAACGCACCATGCCCAAGAAGACACCCAACCAACCGCTGAACGTGTTGGCAGTGATGAGGCTGATATGGCCGACTATATTATTGCATTTCCTGGAGCTACACGTGTCATCTCCATGGGAACCATTAATGGCACGTTGTTGGTGAACAATGAAGGTGTCCCTATAAAGCACGTACAACTCCTAGGTAAGTTTTAATATTTTAACTATTTCATGTACTCTATCTAAAACATATTTTATCATGATTTTTATTTTTAAATTAATGATAATATCTTTTTTTCTGTGTAGGAAACAATGAGTTCTACAGGTTTTTGGAGAGCCATGCGTTGGTAATTTTTGGCCCAACCATACGCACAAGGTGGAATTCCCAAAATTCCAACCTGAAAAAAGAACTTCTAGATTATCTAGAAGCCCTTTTTGGGGTCGGCACATTTGACAGAACAGCGGTGGCTCGGGTAGCCGGAAAATATTTGAAATATACCAGGGACACCTATAGGACACAATTGCAATTTAACCCTAGATATGAGCGTCCTCTCATAGTTCCAGAGAGTGAGTGGAGAGCACTCATCCATGACGGAAAAGAGAAAAGGGCAAAGAAAGAAGGAAAAATGCCAACTGGACCCGCAAGGTAAATTACAACTTTAATTCAATAGCTTTAATTTTCTCTATGTCTAAAATAAAAGTGTGCTACGTCATATATGACTTCAATCTTTTGATGATAGGTTGCCTGACACCTCGAAGGCAACCAAAGCTAGGATTGAAAAAAAGGGCCATCACAAGCTAGGCCAGGGCGGCTACTTGAAATTAGCCGCAAGAATTGTAAGTAGCTAAACATCTTATAATTAATTGTATCGCCTTCCAACATTTTTGTAATCCCATCAAATAACATTAAAAATACACAATCATATGTAATGTAGGGTGATAAATTTGGAACAGAAACTACAGAGGAGGATACAAATATCACTTTCCATTCCAGCTATGAAGCCGTAGTTGAATATCGTAAAAGCTTGGGACAGGTCCCAAGATCCAAAATTCCTGATAAGGTAAAACGTTAACCTTTCAATATGTTTGTTTTCGTCTATAAATTTAATGTCTAACAACTTTGTTTAAATCAGGGGAGCAACACTTTCAACGAGCCAAATCACCCAGTTATAGATCAGTGCGTTGAGAGCGAAATATTGCCAGAAGAACATGTTCCTAACGTGCAACCTGATCATTGTAGTGGGTACCAGGCCGACAATGCTACTATCAGTGAGGACCATGACGGTAACTAATTTCCACTTATATTTTTTTCTAATTATACCTTGATGGTTGTCCTTATAATGTTTTTTGTTTAAATGACAGAGAATGTTGTACTTGAGGATCTTACCGCCATAGAGGAAGACAGGGAAACGGTCCCAATGGTGACAATTGGTGCACTAGGTAAATAATCTCATTGCAATTTTTTTTTATTAATATTACCTTACTAGTTCAATGATATTTAAAAACTGACAATTAAAATTTAATATTATCTGTTTTTGTAGGCGATGTCCCGTCACTGGATGAGACCAGACATCGTGACTACGCAACTAGGTCAGCAGTGCGAGAAAGGCACGAAATAGGAGTAGAGCATGATGATGTTGATGATGTAGTTAGGAGCTTTAGAAGTAGGAAGAAGAAAAATAAAATTTGATAATGTAAAATATTGTATTATTATAAGAAAAACGTTACCATACTTGGAACATTTTTTGTGTTATATAAAAAACTCATTTATCATACTATTTTTATGTCAAGCACTAATTTCAATGTTTCTTTGCATAATTTTTGTTGCATTGTTTTTTTATTAGTTATTGAATATTTTTTTTTTTCTGCTCATGAAAGTAAAAAATGAAATATAGATTGGGTATTGGAGAATTGAGAGTGATGTGAGGGGGGGAGGGGCCATAAGAGCTTCCACCTTCACGTGGTTGGCCATGTTTAGTGGAGAATAATTTATTAGCGATTTAATCTTGGAGCAAACCTCCCTTGATCCAGCGTAGCAACAAAAAAATCACTATTTACTTAGTTGCTACTCTTTCATATCGTGGGAGGCTTGTTCCAAGTTCAGGCGACTCCAATAAATTTTTCTTGAAATGAAGAGGAGCTTATTCAGGTATGTTTTGACATTTTCAACATATGTTCTAACATTATCATAATAATGCATCTTAGAGTAAAAAATACTACATCCATTGCTTTTATTTATTGTATAGATAATTATGGATTTTGAATGACTTGGAAGCGCATGTACAAATCCTCTTGCATCATGCACAATACAAATTTTCAACCAGGGTCATGTCCAGGATATTTTTGCTTGTGTGCTTGACCAGGTTTGCAGTGTCACATTTTGTAAGTTCCTTTACAGTTCATAATTCAATATTAAGCTTGTTCATGATTATTATTTGGTTTTTTGTATGTGTTTTTTCATCTCTTTGATTGTAATCAACTCTGCATGTTTCCTGTTGTTCACTATGATTTCTCCATTTACCACTCCCAGGATGAATCTGACTTTATTGTCCAATTTCAGCAAATCAAGCTGAAGGTTGTCCAATTGGACTTTCTTTCTCTTTTCATAGAATTCAAGATGGATATGATAGAAGTGCTCCAAAACTTGCTTAGGGGTCTCATATTTATGATTGATTCCCTTTGAGCTAAAAAGATGCATGTTACTTGTATTGATTGTAGTAGTCAGTTTGAATTTCCTTAAAAGGCCCTCTTGAAGTGAAATCTTCATATTCTCTTCAGAAAATGACACCTCTAAATGGACCCTGGTATCAGTATTGTATTCCTTATAGTCCCTTATGAATGGTTCTTTAATCTTATCATTCCTAGTCATCAATGCTTCCAAACATTCCTTGTAATCATGAGTCCACTTGCGAACAGGAAACTCTATAATTCTTAATGTTGTCTCATTAATTTCCTCTATGATGCCACTAATTGTGTAAGACACACAATTATCCTTTATAGTTGTTCGTTCAATTGTACCCTTAAAACCCTTGTACCAAGGTGCCAAGCCAATGGTGTATTGTCCAGTGCTCTGGGATGTTGAAATGTCCCTTAATCCTAGGCCAATCAATATATCATAATAAAGTGATAAAAAATATGCATATTGTAGTATAGGCTCGGATCATATCCAGATCGATAAGCTTGTATAGTTTATATGAGGATAGTGTTTCCCTAATCTACATTATCTCATATTGGTCTTTTATAAAAAGTATGTTTCAGTGTTACTCTAGTGTATACTACAATGTCCATATTCATCATACAGGTTAAGGATAGAGTAATAGCATACAATATTCTACCTAATAAATCATCTTGTATTTCAATAGCTAATGTGGACATAGGTGTAATGTAAGCTCAATACTGAGATATGCTTGTTCCTGTTCTAGCTCGATATCATTGAATACACTCTTTCCAGCTTTGATTAGTGAAAAGAGTTGGATTAGCTTAAGCTGAGTAATGTATTCACCCTTATCTCTCTTCTATGATTCCCATGTATTAGTTACAATGATAACGGTTATATGGAACTAAAAGAAGATTGGTATATATAAGAGATCGTATCGTACCTATGATGCCCATCTTAAGCTTAGTAACTATCACTATATCACCTTACTTAAGCTAGTAGTAAGCTCTATTGAATCTATAAGCTTATTGATTTCACTATGCTATTAGTACTAATGAATCAAGTCCATTGAATCAGTGACCAAGATTTTCTTGATGTAACTACACGTAATGGAATAACACATATTCGTATAAACATGATATCCTTAATACAGGTCTTAGATTACAGTGTCCAGGAACTCCATATTCAAGCTAAGCTCCTTGTTATGACATAATGATATCTGTTTCCCTATTCATTTCATACCTTATTAACACTGACCGGAATCATAGTAATAAGTACATAGCCTTACTAGCTCTATGCCAACATGTGTATCTTATAAACCTTAAGTAGAAACATAGTTTGATTGCTAATGTTTATATAATAGCTAATCTCGTATGATTGGTTAAGCTTAGCATTGATATGAGTGTACCATTACACAAGCCATAGTGAAATGCTCCCTTGTGCCTTTGTTCGATCAGGCACGCCGTGTCGTTTCATTTGAGGGCGCCTGCCAAAACCTGTTCGGGTTGGGTCATTTTGGTTGAGGGCGCCCACCCAAACGCGTTCGGGCATGGTTCTTAGAGCCACCCAACTAGTAAAATTGAATAGATGTCTTGTTGCTGCATATGCACATATTGACAGTAAAGAGAGATTTCAGTTCATGAGAATGTGGCGTGGGAACAAAACCTATGTAATCCCTATGTGTGGGGTTAATTAACCCTATGCCTACAATGTTTACTGTTTGCATATCAGATTGTGTGGGGGTAGATAACTCGTAGCCATATCACATAGGCCCCATTCACTTACGAAGGTTCCCCAAACTCTGCCCCCAATTTGGTTGATCTTGCTGATCAACTTGAAAATTTTGAATTTTCATTGATGATTGATTTTCCTCTCACTCGAATGCAAAAGGAAGATGAATTTCATCTTTTTCCTCCATAATTTCCACATTCGACATCTATTGTAGCTATTCATCTATGCTCATCTGGAATCACCACAAGTTGTACTTTTTTTTTTGCAATGGATTCTTGATGTTGATCTCGACGAGATTTCTCCTCCTCAAAAAACATATCCTGGTTGTAAGCATGGTTGTGGTATGTTGATGTTCAGACGAAAACTACAACTTGTAGCCCTTGATCTGCTAGAGGCCGGTTACTTTGATATTAATGGTGGTGTATTCATACTCCTTCTGAATAACCAATAAAGGGTCAAGGAAATTGACCAATATGTTGTCAAGTTTTATCTTATCCATCTCTGGGGCAAGCTGCTTTTCGGCTAACTCCACTGCTTTTGATCTCAATTTTTCCAATTTCTTCCTTCTCTCATATGATACCTAAGCCTTTGCCTTTCTCTTCCCTTCTAATTCCGTAATAGTGTCATAGTGATGCCAACCAACTTCTTTGGAAAGCCTTAATGGAAATTGAATGTTGCTCCTTTTGAACCAAAATTAAGATGTTCAGGGAATATTAGCTTCTAGCAGTGTACCTCAGATTATAGAATCACAAATATATCTTAATGAGCAACTATTTAATACATGAGACTCACTCATATATTGAGTCAAGGAATATGGCTGATAGAGTCATTGTCAGGAATACCGGGATCCCACAAGTTATATATGTGTAGACCAACAACTTCTTCTTCTCTTCATACCTTTAGGCACAAGGAAGAGAGCATCAAAGCCGCGTCTTCCATAAAAAATTACCTCCTTCATAAATCAGTAAAAAGAAATGGTCATCAAACAAAAATCCTCAATAGATGTATGGCTCAACCATAGCTCCCTATGAATATAGGGAAGGTGATCTTGTATAATCGTCAGGCCACTTGTAACCTGTCTCTTTTCTGCTATGGACTCTTAGGTCAATGTGCCAAAATCATCAATCATATGTTATGACTTGCCTTTTGCAAGAAAAGTCATCAAGATATAATGCCATGGATTCTCTAGCTCCCCCTGAAGCGTTGCATTAGTTGATCAGAATCGTGAAGATGAGGCTTTATATGGAGAGCCAGAATTAGGGTCTTCTCTGTTTCTTATTTCAATACATTCTACATGGGCTGATGAAAAGGCTTGCTTCAAGAATCCATTTATGAGCTATCAATAGAAAAAAAGGGTATCATAGATTTGCTTGGTTTTTGATAGGTCCTACTGATGAAGACTGCTTCAAATGTGGCAGAGAAATTGAGTGAATATTACAAAGGGATAGGCTAAAGAATCTAAGAACACTTGTTGTAAACTGGGATCATAGACATGGTGAACATTCAATGTTTCTTTTATAGGGCTTCAAGATTATGACTTATGATTTGGCTAACATCTGAGCACACCTTTTCTGCCATTTCATAAGTACCAGCCTTAACACTGTTCAACATCCTTACAGTAGCAACATAAAGTAGAAATTTCAGCTTTACAAACTCACTCTATTAGAATTTCGAATCGTTTACTGAAAAAACATTGTTCAGAAGTAAAATGATCTCTTGGAGCCGCATCCACTTTTATTGAGACCTGAAGAAAATGTTGCGTGAATCCCTTCTGTCTTAAAATTCTAATGTGTTATGATTCCCAATGCTTTAGTTTGGAATACTCAGACAATCTTACCATACTTCCGGATTTGATTAAGAGAGAAATTTCAATGATAGGGAGCTTAATGATGTACAGATATTCAGATATTAGATCTCCAAAAGATGTCATAGTATTTAAGCAAGGGAGATTATAACATATTATACCTTAATTTATAATGAAGCCCTTGATGTGACATATGACTGCAAACAAAATTATGTCCCTAGTCTTCTTGTTCAGGATTGTGCCTTGATATGAGCAATATGACACATCATAAATCAGTGACTATAAGAACCATTGTGATCCTTCAAAATTTTAAAAATTCAGAAGTCAGACTACTGCAACACGGTTTCCAACTCACTGTGTTTAAGGATACCAAGAATTCACGCTGTCTCAGACATATTTAAAGTTTAAATTGTTGAGAAGTCTCCCCTAATTAAGGGTTAATCAATACCACAACAATTCTTCACCTACATTCTCACCTTAGTGACATCCATAGGGTCGCAGACATATACATGCTTCAAGGAAGCCTTGAGTAGTCTATTAAGGCAAGTCTCCAGGTCAATATCAAGAGAGTATTTTCTGAATCTTCCCCTGATCTGAAATGACCTCGACTTGGTATAATGATATTTCAGAGATTTGTTGCAAAAGATTGGGTGGAAATTGAATTTAACCAACCTTCTTATCAACATACCATTAAATGTAATGGATCTGAGCCTCATATTGGGTTTGTGGCATGGGACAAAAGTTGAGGTTGTCATCAACCATATTCAAATAAATCAAACCCCTTGATCCTTGAAACAATTAGGTCTTCCTTGATTTCTTTGATATTCCCATAATTTGCTGTAAATCCTTATTCAAAGTATTTGTTTTCTGATTCAAATCATTCATTAACCATTAATATGATTGTGCAAGCATGTTAAGGTGTTTTGCAATGGAACAAATGTGTTTTGGAATGGAACAAATATGTTTTGATAACTGTATAAGTCTTTTTGTGTTAAGAGGAATTATTTCAATTTACTGTTTAAGGTATTAAACTCTGGAAATAAGCAGCAAGAATTCACAGCATATAAACAAGCATCTGATAAAGCAGTTCACCCCTCTCTTGGGCTACATCTGTTGGGTCCAAAAGCCCCCAAATGAGCTTTTCCCTTCTCTATTAATGCTCAAAAATAGTTTTACACCATGAATAAAGCCTCAATAGGCTGAAATAGCTGCATAATCAGAATCAGAGTGCTGGAAACAGTAAAAATTGACTATTCATTCACCTCAAACAGATGAACATAGCCCAATGCAACTAATCATTCCCATAGCCCTAGTGGCTCCACAAGCAAATCCGCTGATAAAACCTCTGACAGAGTGCCATGATGGCTCTGCAACCTATTCCAACAGCTTCAGAATGCTTTAATACCTCCAAAACAAAAAAAAATCATTCCAATTGGACTTCCCTAGCCAAAGTTATGACCAGTACAAGTTTTTGCCCAATCAAGCCTAGAATACCTCCACTAATTATGGAAGACTACAGTTAGGCCCGCTAAAATAGGGGTCCGGCGCCAATTTTAGAAACTCCGCCAGTTCGGTAGTTAGCAATAAATGTGAATCTGTGCATGGCCACATGTCGACATAAAATGTGGGGTGTGGACGGTTAACACTACTGTCGCATTAAATGTTGGTTGTAACTGTTTCGCGTTCATGTGAACAAGCTGTGTTTAAACGATGCACCCGCTGGCAGTTAACTTTCCTGCCGGTATTGTAGGCTTGGGTCACGGACACCAGGAGGGGTCATGTGGATAAGGGAGGGGGCTAACCCAAAGCCCCTCCACAAACTCCGCTTCACAACACGTTACAAGGCCACGTATTATAACCGTTACATATAACATTGCCCACGTGACTTTTGAAATAACCCAAACTTTAGGCTTGTGGGTTTAAACCTTTTTCATATTTTCGAATTTTAGTTTTAATATATGGTATGGTTTAATATTTAAGTTTTAATTAAGGTTTAATTATAATTTAAAATTAATTAAAACATATAATAATTAATATAATATATGATTAATTTAAACCATATAAAATATTAAAAAATATATAGTTTAATTAATTTATTAAACCTTAATAAAAAAAATAACATTATCCCAACACATAAAATTAAAAAAATTCCCTTTCAAAATTGAAGGTTATTGGGCGATTTCAAAAAGCAATATCTTCTTCATACAACATCGATTTTCAGTGCCGTTCATGGCTACAGGATCGTATTTTCGAGCTCTTTCCTGTCGTTCTACTTTGGACCATTTCTGAGCAACCAATTTTTTGAGCATTTTTCCATTAAGGACATGATCACCTGATCACACCTCCCAAATGGGAAGCTTTTGGACCCACAAAAGATCTCTAATTAGTGAAACTGATAATGTGGAGACTGATTCTCCACTCTTCCACCCTTGAATAACTAAAATCTACCCGATTTCATCAAATGGAGCTTTTCAGAAAATGATAAATTGTCTCTGGAATTAACTGAACAACCATTGCTAAGATTGACTGAGTCATGATGCAAATAATTAAAATTTGCAGAACAACAACTATAATTTGCAGAAAATAAACTTTTTCTACACTGATCAAACTTCTAAGAAGACTTAAAATAACTTTCACCTTGAAAACTGTTCCCATGGCGAATTCTACCATTTTGAAACCAACTTTGTCCCATGCTGAATTGTGTGTCCTCCTTGCTTGCACTGCTTTGCTTTGACACTTCATTCACTGCATTGGATGACCCAAAAGGTAACTTGTGCAACATCATGGCATCTTCTTTCAAAGACAAACTGTTATTAAACTGAGACATATCATTAGCAACATCATAAAAAGGTGAATGCTCAAAATCTTGTCGTTTCAACATTAACAAAGTTAGACTTTGACTTGCATTAACCACCATTTTCAATTGACTTGCATGGAGTAAAGAATATTCCAGCTTCTTCTTGTGTGCTCTCACAATGAACTCTTTACCATCTTTGAACAAGTAATACTTGTTTTCATGGCGATGAAAGATGGCCTTCCTGTCAAATAAGTAAGGACTTCCCAAAACAATTCCTGAAATATCAAGCAGCACCACATCAAGTTCAACTGTGTCAATAAAGTGTGCAGTTATTGCAAAACACAATATCCACTTTCTTGAGACTTGCAAATTGGCATCCTTGCATATCCACCCAAGTGGATAAGGCTTCGGATGTGGAATGGTCTCAAGTTTAAGCTGCTTGACCAAGTCTTCAGATATGAGATTAGCTTGTGACCCACTGTCAAACAGTGTGTCAATTTTGGTATGTTTTGAAATTACCCTTGCATGGAAGAGCTCTATCCTCTTCTTTTCTTCATGAGTATCTTTGTGACAATTTAAAGAGCTAGAACTGGGAATTGTGTCTTGCACCACTTCTTTCCCCTTAATGTTCTTTAAAACCATGGCGATGCTTTTTGTCTCATCACCGGAGTCTGACCCTAAGTCTTGCTCAACTGTTGCTACAGTTTTCCCCTTTTCTTTGGTCTTGTCCTTGTTCTTTTATTTTTCTGGTTTTAGTTCAGGATGAAGCTTCCAACAATGATCTTCATCATGACTTGTCTTTGAATAGTTCTTGCAAAAGAACTTTCCTTTTTCTTTTCTTGAATTTGCAACTCTTTTCTTTCCTTTGTTTTTGAAATTACTATCCTCATTCAAAGCATCAAAAGCATTATTTCCTCTAGCTTCTAAATGTGTAGCTTGGACACAAACTTCATCTAAGCTGGTAGGATTAAACATTAGGATAGTATGTTGAAGGTAACTATGCAAACCCCTATGTATTTTAACAAAGTATCCTGACTTTGTAAATCTAACCCAAGTAAGAGTGCTCTCCTTCTAAACTCTTGGGTGTAGTCTTGCACATTTTGTCCCTTAAGTTGCCTAAAATTTTGCCAATTCATTATAGCCTTCTGAAGATAGGCAAGAGGATAAATTTTTTTCTTAATAGCAGTAATAAACTCAATCCATGTTAGAGTTATCTTACCATGCTTCTTGATCTCCTCCCTGGTCTTGGCTTCCCACCAAACCAAAGCTGCACCATCCATTCTTAATGAGGCTAATTGGATTTTTGTGTCATCATCATGCAAATTCTGAATCCTTAGATAGACTTCCAATTGTCTAATCCAGTTATCCAATTTTTCTGCATTCACATCTCCATTAAACATCGGCAACTCAAATTTCACATCAAGCTTTAACAAAGGATTTCTAAGAGATGTTTTTGTTTTGTGTGACTGATTTACAGGAGTTGAAGAGGATGATGTGGAGGAAGAGGATGACGATGAAGATGGTGGATCACCATTTCATCCATTCCCTTTCTTAGAATTCTCATTGTCTTTCTTCCCTCCTGAAGAATCTCCTTCTTCTCTTTGGCTTCTAGACCCTTCTCCAGCAATCCTATCATTTCTCTCCTGATAGAGGATCCTAACCATTTCATTCATATCCAAGAAAGCTTTTCTAAAGATTCTTTCTTCTTCCTTGGGATCCATTTCCTCATGTACTTCTCCTTCTCTTGAAGACATGTTTTTCGTTGATTCTAAGGCTAATGAGGATGAAATGGAAGGTGGAGATAATGGCACCCTAGCCCTCCTTGGTTGAGGATTATCTTGTTCTCTAACCAATTGACCTTCCCCTCTTTTCAATTTCAGCCTAGTAAGCATCAAATTTGCAGAACAACACACTTTTCTTGCACAAAATTCACAAACTTTTGAGCAAAACCTAGAGCTCTGATACCATCTAATATGAAAATGGATTGTACTTGAAATAAGGGTGCAAGGTATCCATTTCCAATAATTCTAAATGTGCAAACAACTCTGATACCAATCTGATCTGAAATGTGTGAACAAAATATTTCTTATACAAAGATAGACAGTAGGGGCTTTTACTGGTTATTTCACCTTTCAAAGAAAGGATGAAACCAGAAGCTTCTGGCCCTCTTATTGGCTCTGCCTAAAGAAATATGAAGTAAACACTAAAAAGATATGGCAATGAAAGTATTTTTTTTTCTGATTGCAAAGTATTCATTAACCAATATTATGAGTGTGCAAGCATGTTAAGGTGTTTTTCAATGGAACAAATGTGTTTTGGAATGGAACAAATATGTTTTGATAACTGTATAAGTCTTTTTGTGATAAGAGGAATTATTTCAATTTACTGTTGAAGGTATTAAACTCTGGAAATAAGCAGCAAGCATTCACAGCATATAAACAAGCATCTGATAAAGCAGTTCACCCCTCTCTTGGGCTACATCTGCTAGGTCAAAAAGCCCCCAAATGGGCTTTTCCCTTCTCTATTAATGCTAAAAAATAGTTTTACACCATGAATAAAGCCTCAATAGGCTAAAATAGCTGCATAATCATAATCAGAGTGCTGGAAACAGTGAAAATTGACTATTCATTCACCTCAAACAGATGAACATAGCCCAATGCAGTTGATCATTCCCATAGCCCTAGTGGCTCCACAAGCAAATCCGCTGATAAAACCTCTGACAAAGTGCCCTGATGGCTCTGCAACCTGTTCCAACAGCTTCAGATGCTCTAATACCCCCAAAACAAAAACAAAAAAATTCGTTCCAATTGGACTTCCCTAGCCAAAGTTATGACCAGTACAAGTTTTTGCCCAATCAGGTCTAGAATACCTCCACTAATTATGGAAGACTGCAGTTAGGTCTGCTAAAATAGGGGTCCAGCGCCAATTTTAGAAACTCCGCTAGTTCGGTGGTTAGCAATAAATGTGAATCTGTGCATGGCCACATGTTGGCATAAAATGTGGGGTGTGGACGGTTAACACTATCGTCGCATTAAATGTTGGTTGTAAATGTTTCGTGTTCATGTGAACATGCTGTGTTTAAATGATGCACCCGCTGGTAGTTAACCTTCCTGCCGGTATTGTAGGCTTGGGTCACGGACACCAAGAGGGGTCATGTGGATAAGGGAGGGGGCTAGCCCGAAGCCCCTCCACAAACTCCGCTTCACAACACATTACAAGGCCACGTATTATAACCATTACATATAACATTGCCCATGTGACTTTTAAAATAACCCAAACTTTAGGCTTGTGGGTTTAAACCTTTTTCATATTTTCGAATTTTAGTTTTAATATATGGTATGGTTTAATATTTAAGTTTTAATTAAGGTTTAATTATAATTTAAAATTAATTAAAACATATAATAATTAATATAATATATGATTAATTTAAACCATATAAAATATTAAAAACTATATAGTTTAATCAATTTATTAAACCTTAATAAAAAAATAAAATTATCCCAACACATAAAATTAAAAAAATTCCCTTTCAAAATTGAAGGTTATTGGGCGATTTCAAAATGCAATATCTTCTTCATACAGCATCGATTTTCAGTGCCGTTCATGGCTACAGGATCGTCTTTTCGAGATCTTTCCTGTCGTTCTGGTTTGGACCATTTCTGAGCAACTATTTTTTTGAGCATTTTTCCATTAAGGACATGATCACCTGATCAATTACATAGCTTACCTAGCTTAATTTAGTGACACGATTCTCCCTCTAATCATGTCCAAGGAGAAACAGGAGGTTAATTACATGAAGACTAACCTTCAACAACTCATAGCGTGTTTTGAAGAACTTCACTTCTCAATTTGTCATCTTCATATTAGCTTCTCCAACCTCTCTCTGCAATTTAAGACCTCCTTGGAGATATTAGCTCAGCATAGTCAAGAAATTAAATAATTACAAGATGAATGTGTATCCCTTCACACCCAAAAATAGGAATTCAGGACTTAGCAATTTGTAGGCACATATAACCACTCTCCTTCGACACTTTAAAAAATGAATCCATTAAATTTATTAGACCGTCTCCTTCAAGACTTAAATGTCCCTAGTTCTATAGATTCGTAGGTTGGTAACCAACCATAGAGTGTTTCTCCCTCCCACAAACCTCTTACATGCAGTGTTTTGTTATCCTTATTCTAGGCGCTACTAGAGGGACTATGAAGTTAGCTTCATTTTATAAGTTATGTTTTCCTTACTATGTGTTGTGTTAGAACTCCTTCTAGAAATAACAAACATGCTATGGGCATTAGTGATGGCCGCTAAAGATGTATCATTTTAAATGTATCTTATTGATGTACTTGTGCTAATACAAGTATCTTCTAATAAAAAAAAAATTATTAATTTATTTCAATATAAAAATAAAATTAAATACATTTGAATTTTATTATTCTTTTAAAGTTTTTTAAATATAAAAATAAAATTGTAAAGTTAACTAAGTATTTTCTATTGCTCTTTAGGTATAAGAATATAGTTTTAAAGAGTTAGATCATCCTTGCATCACCTTGAGGGAACTCATTGTTTTGACTTCGAGATAGTATGGAGGAATTTAATAGATCTAAGGAGGATGCATTCACTTCTCTTCTCAAAAATATCGAATTGTGGCGACAAAACACTAGACCAAGAGTAAACTTGTTAAAATGGAAAAGGCATCCCTAAGCTAGAAATTTCAACTCTAGAGACTAAAAGGAAAACCATTTTTTCACACAAACCAACTTTAATTAAGAATGTTATAAGCCTATGGCCTAACCGATTGCCAATTTAGGCTTGGGGCCCAAACCAAAAGTATATTTTTAATAAAATGATATTCAACATGTTAAGAGATCTTTTATAATTAATAAGATGATGAAAAAAAGTTAATAAAATAATAGTAGAGGGAACACTTTGAATAAAATTATATAGAAAAGGTTATGCATCTAGCAAATTTGTGATGATAGAATGTAAGAGTTTTATAGGTAGCAATTGACAATTCACAAAAATTGCCCCTAAAAAAAACAATTCACTAGAAGCTTATCAACCTAATAAGAAGAAAATAGTTATTTTAATGTGGGAAATTTCACCTTAAAAAAGTTACAAGAAAGTACTTACTTTAATGTGGGAAATTACACTTTGAATAAATTCGCAAGCTTCACACATAGTTCAAAAAAAATAATTGTAGAGTTGATCCAAATGGAAAGTGGTCTTCACCCATGGTACTGTAAGCGACATCCACCCATGGTATTATAAATGGCATCCTGATCTGAATGGAATGTAATAGTTTTTCCGTGCTAAGTATCCAAACAGTAATTAAAATGTGTGCATAAGGTTCTTTGAAGTTTGCAGGTGAAACAAATGGTTTTAACTTAGTTAAACAAATTTCTGTATGAGGTTAAAGCATGTAAATTGCTTATAAAAAAATGTACAACAGTAAATAATAGAGAATTAAACATCACATGTAACAGTACTCAACAAATTTGATGAAGCAGTTCAACCCTCCTGGGCTATATCTGCTGGTCCAGCTCCCAATGGCATGTCCCTCATATCTTATTGCTCAAAAATGGTAAGTACATGTGAAATAAAGCCTCAAATGGTTGTGCTCTCTGTAAAAACAGCTTCAAAATGCTTGAATTAGTCAGGAATGACTATTCATTTGCAGAAAATAGTGAATGGATGCTCAATACACTGAAAACACCCTAGTGGCCCTAGTGGCTCCTTCACCTTTCCTGAAGCTAAACCTGCACAAGATGATATTTTATCTCTATGAAACTTGTGCCAATGTGTTCAAAATGTCGAGAATATCCAAAATTGACTATCCATGCATCAAAATTGGTCGAAAATCCAAGAAATTATGGCCAAAACAAGAATTTGTCCAGTGTCCCTTAAAAAACTCCACTAAATGTGGAGACACTTTAGTTAAGGCCGCCAATTTAGCAATCCCACCGCATTTGAGGGCTTTGCTAGTAGAACCACCAGAGGCACTGGGGATTAAATTTAATGTTGGTGGGCATGGTCACATGTGACACCTCTACCGGAACCGTCGACCTTATCTGCGCGGATTAACTGTTGATGAAACCACCGCAATAAATGTTAAATGTGTGCTGGCCACATGGCTCAAACCCGCCACAAACTTAATCGTTAAAAACCATGAAGTTAAGGCCTTAAGGCCATGGTTCTTGCGTCGGTCATGTGTTTTCGGCACTAGCCCTTTAATTTTTTCCGCCATACGCAAATCTGAAATTCAAATAAACTTTGGCGCCAATGAATTGTGAGAACCACCACACAGTCCAGTTGGTAGGACGTGGGCGCGCTAGCCCGGAGGTCACGGGTTCGACCCCCCCCCCCCCCCCGAACCTAAATTTTTTTTTTTTTCCAATACATTTGACTTTGGATTCCAGCCTGGGGCCATGTGGTAGCCTCTGGGCAGGCCACGTGGTGCCCATCGATTGGCCCAAAAAACTATATGAAAAATAATTTGCATAAATAGATTTTTTATAATATTTTTCATAAAGTCAAATTGAGTCAAATGTCTAGATTTTGGAGTTTACTAGGCATTTTCAAACCTTCATAACTTCTGCATACGACCTCTGTTTTGCGAACCATTTGCGGCACCATTATCCCAGCGACGAGACCTTTCTGATCGCTTAGATTGAAACCACTTCTAAGCACTTTCATTTTTTAGCATTTTTGAACTATGGACATGATCTCTTGATCACACCTCCCCACTGGGAAGCTTTTGGACCCCAAAAGCTCTCTGGACTACTAAACCTGAAGATGAGGAGACTGTGTCCCCACTCTTCCAATCTTAATCCACTAAAATTTCCCTGATTTAATTAATTGGAACTTTTCTTGAAACGGAAAATTTTTCCTTGATTCCATTGACCAATTGTTGTTGACTTTGACATTGTCATGCTGCAAATTTTCGAAAATTTCAAAACAACAACTTAAATTTTCACTAAACATATTGTTTCTACATTGTTCTATAATCAAAGGAAACCAAAAATTACTTTCACCTTGCATCCTGTCCTTATGGCGATTTTCTGTTGAATTAGCCTTGTACTTGTGTCGATTCCTAACCAACTTTTCTCGCCATTGTACCATGCCTTTCTGAAACTAGCAATGATCATTTATGAACTTTGTGCCTTCTTTGCTAGGTTGCTTTGCCCTCTCTTGGACTTTTGCACCTTCTTGCACTAACACTTTGTTTTTCGCACCGATCGACACCAAAGATAATTGCTACAACTGCTTGTCATGTTCTTTCAAAGATAACCTACTTTCAGACTGAAACAACTCATTATTTACATTAGCATTTATATGAAAATGATTATATACAACTTCCCTTTGTTTAATCATCATCAATGTCAAGTTTTGACTTGCATTGACGAGCCTCTTCATCTACCCTGCATTCACTAAAGAAGAGTCTAGTTTTTTGCGATGTGCTCTCACGATGTACTCCTTGCCATCCTTGAATAATGTTCTCATGGCAATGGAAGATAGCTTTCCTATCATACAAGTAAGGATTTCCCAACACCACACTTGTAATATCAAGCGAAACAAAATCTAATTCAATCGTGTTAATAAAATGTGTTGTTATTGCAAAGTGCAACATGCACCTCTTTGAAACCTGTAAATTTGCATCCTTACAAATCCAACCAAGAGGATATGGTTTCAGATGTGGAATGGTTTCAAGATTTAGTTTTTTTTGACTAAGTCTTCAGAAACAAGGTTTGCTTGTGACCCACTGTCAAATAGTGTGTCAACCTTGGTATGTTTGGAAATGACCCTTGACACATGAAACAGTTCAATTCTCTTCTCTTCACTTGGAGCTTCTATGTGACAGTTAGAAATACTAGAACTGGGTTTAGTTTCATTCTCTTTCCCCTTCAAGTTATTTAGTGCCATAGCTATGATTTTTGTTTCATCTCCTGATTCTGACCCTAGGTCTTGTTCAACTATTTCAATTGTCTTGCCTTTCTCCTTGGCTTTATCTTTGGCTTTAAAACTTTCTGGTTTCAACTCTGGATGAAGTTTCCAACAATGGTCCTCATCATGGCTTGTTTTAGAATAGTGTTTGCAGAAAAAATTTCCCTTCTCTTTTCTAGAATTTTCATTTCTCTTTTTCTTCCATTTGCATTTAAACTCACTTTCCTCATTCCCATCTAAGTTGTGTTTTCCCCTTTCCTCTAAATGTGTGGCTTGAACACAAACCTCATCTAAGCTTGTAGGGTTAAACATGAGAATGGTACTCTGTAGAATTCTTTCGGTAATAATCAAATTCAAATGAACATTGTCCACGTGTTTCGAACCAACCAGTGTGGTTCATCATCAGGGCTAGGTGAGAGATCAAATCCAGACGTTGAGTTTAAATAGATGCAGAAATGGCTAAACTAGCCGTTAGGATAATGATTAGTTTGATTATGAAATTTAATAACTGCTAGTTCTATTTTAATTAATTTAATTATTTACTTAATTTTAAAATAAAATTATAACATCTAGTTCTATTTAATTAATTTAATAGTTTATTTATTTAATAAAATATATTTATAAATCTTTTTATTTTATTTAATTTAGTTAATTTATTATTATTATCATTATTTTTTTATTTATTAATTCTTTATTATTTAATTATTTATTACCTATTATATTAGATTTATTTATCTGTATGTAAATTTGTATTCCTATTATTCTCCTTTCTCTTAAAAAAAAAGGAAAAAAAGAAAAAGAAAAAAAACAGACCATTAAGAATATAGGGCATGGATCCAACACATGTTTATATTCCAGTCGTCATCTCTATTGAGATTTACGGGTTTTTTTTCAATTTCTAGGGCCTCTCTTAACTTCCGATGATGGAAATGGTCAATCCTAGCTATGACCTTAGCCTCTTCGATGCATATATGATGGTTAGTCTTTTCTACATGCTTAGCTAGGGCAGAGGTGCAGGATCTTCCATGCTTAATGTCAGCAGCATGTTCACTGATCCTTTGGTTAATAGATCGACCAGTTTCACCAATGTAAGGTGTCCCACAAGAACAAGGAATAATATAAACACCTTAGCCACCAGGGCATTGAGAATCTCCGATGAGTCTCACCTTGAGGGAGAAAAGACCCATCTCCTTAGTGTCTTTTGTAAAAATGGTTATAGTAAGTCTCAAGGCCTTAAGGCTTTTCTTAAAGCAGAAAGAGGTCCCTTAATTAAAAATAAAAATATAAATGAACCTACTCAGTGGGCTTGCAATGTAAGGCTTCCTTTCATTCAGGGAACCACTGATAGGATTTCTAGAATCCTTAAGAAGCATAAGGTTTCTTCTTCCTTCAAGCCCATTAGCACAATTCAAAGCTCTCTTAAATCGGTTAAAGATCTGGTAAACCCTAGGGATGGAAAATGTGTCTGTATTATTCCTTGTTCTTGTGGGACACCTTACATTGGTGAAACTGCTCTATCTATTAACCAAAGGGTCAGTGAACATGCTACTGACATTAAGCATGGAAGATCCCGCACCTCTGCCCTAACTGAGCATGCGAAAAAGACTAACCATCATATCTGCATTGAAGAGGCTAAGGTCTTAGTTAGGATTGACCATTTCCATTATCGGAAGTTAAGAGAGGCCCTAGAAATGGAAAAAAGACCCGTAAATCTCAATAGAGATGATGGCTGGAATATAAGCAGGCGTTGGATCCCTGCCCTATATTCTTAATGGTCTGTTTTTTTCTTTTCTTTTTTTTTTAAGAGAAAGGAGAATAATAGGAATACAAATTTACATACAAATAAATAAATAAATAAATATAATATAATAGGTAATAAATAATTAAATAATAAAGAATTGATAAAGAAATAAATAATGATAATAATAATTAATTAACTAAATTAAATAAAATAAAAAGATTTATAAATATATTTTATTAAATAATTAAAATATTAAATTAATTAAATAGAACTAACCATTATAATTTTATTTAATAATTAAGTAAATAATTAAAATAATTAAAATAGAACTAGCAGTTATTAAATTTCATAGTCAAACTAGTCGTTATCCTAACGACTAGTTTAACCAACCATTTCTGCATCTATTTAAACTCAATGTCTGGATTTGATCTCTCACCTAGTCCTGATGATGAACCACATTGGTTGGTTTGAAACATGTCGACAATGTTCATTTAAATGTGATTATTACCGAAAGAATTCTACAGAATTTTACGATGGATCGCAGAAGCCAAAATTCTATAAATATGGGAATGGTATGTCTTAGGTAAGTATGTAAAAATCCTATATACTTGAGTAAAGTATCTTGGCTACGAAAATCTATTCCTAGTAAAAGAGCTCTTCTTCTAAATTCTTGGGTTACATACACTTGAACATTTTGTCCTTTCAATTGTTTAAAATTTTTCCAGTCCATTATGGCTTTCTGCATGTGAACTAATGGATAAAACTATTGTTTTATTGTAGAAATGAAATCATTCCATGATAAGATAAAATTACCATATTTCTTGATCTCCTCCTTTATCTTGGCTTCCCACCAAACAAGTGTCGCACATTCCATCCTCAATGAAGCTAATTGGATTTTTGTGTCATCATCATGAAAATTTTAAATTATCAAATAGACCTCTAATTTTCTAATCCAATTATCTAGCTTTTTTGCATTAACTTCACCATCAAACATTGGCAATTTAAACTTAACATCAAGTTTAAGGAAAGGACTTTTACCCGTGTTCTTGACTTTGTGAGACTGATTTACTGAAGATGATGTATTGATTGATGAAGATGAAGATGAGGGTGATGATGGAGACTTTCCACAGTCTCCATTTCCTCCATTACCCTTCTTGGATTTATCCTCATCATTATGGACTCCTGATGATCCCTCTCCTTCCTTGTGAAGTTTGAATCCTTCTCCTTCAAGTCTTTCATTCCTTTATTGATAAAGGACTGTCACCATTTCTGTCAAGTTAAGGAATGCTTTTTTGAATACTCTTTCTTCCTCCTTGGGATCAATTTCTTCATGGATTTCTCCTTCTCTTGAAGTCATGCTTATGGCTTCTTCTTCTTCTCTTTGAGGTGAAATTTAAGGTGGAGATAATGGCACTCTTACCCTCCTTATCTGTGGATTACTTAAAGTATTTTCCAATTGACCTTCTCCTCTCTTAAGCTTCAGCCTAATAAGCATGAAAACCCTTGCAAACAGTTAAACAAACTTTGCACAATAACAATACAGAGAGTAAAACTCTAGCTCTGCCTAATGCTCAATCTGAGCTCTGATACCAACTTGATCTGAATGGAATGTATTATTTTTTCTATGCTAAGTATCCAAACAATAATTAAAATGTGTGCATAAGGTTCTATGAAGTTTGTGGGTGAAACAAACGGTTTTAACTTAGTTAAACAGATTTCTGTATGAGGTTAAAGCATGTAAATTTATTATAAAAAAATGTACAACAGTAAATAATAGAGAATTAAACATCACATATAAAAGTACTCAGCAAATTTGATGAAGCAGTTCACCCCTCCTTGGCTACATCTCCTGGTCCAGCTCCTAATGGCATGTCCCTCATATATTATTGCTCAAAAATGGTAAGTACATGTGAAATAAAGCCTCAAATGGCCGTTCTCTGTATAAAAACAACTTCAGAATGCTTGAATTAGTCAAGAATGACTATTCATTTGCAGAAAACAGTAAATGGACGCTTAATACACTAAAAACACCCTAGTGGTCCTAGTGGCTCCTTCACCTTTCTTGAAGCTAAAACTGCACAAGATGGCCTTTTATCCCTCTGAAACCTGTGCCAATGTGCTCAAAATTTCAAGAATACCAAAATTTGACTATCCATGCATCAAAATTGGTCGAAAATCCAAGAAGTTATGGCCAAAACAAGAATTTGTCCAATGTCTCTTAAAAAACTCCACTAAATGTGGAGACACTTCAGTTAAGGTCGCCAATTTAGAAATCCCACCACATTTGAGGGCTCCGCTAGCGGAACCGCCAGAGGCACTGGGGGTTAAATTTAATGTTGGTGGGCGTGGTCGCATGTGACACCTCTGCCAAAACCGTCGGCCTTATCCGCGCAGATTAACCGTTGACAGAACCACCCAATAAATGTTAAATGTGTGCTGGCCACATGGCCCGAACCCACCGAAAACTTAACCGTTAACAAACAGCGAAGTTAAGACCTTAAGGCCATGGTTCTTGTGTCGGTCATGTGCTGTTGGGGCTAGCCCTTTAATTTTTTCCGCCATATGCAAATATGAAATTCAAATAAACTTTGGCACCAATGAATTGTAAGAACCACCACGCAGTCCAGTTGGTAGGACGTCATGGGTTCAACCCCTTCGGACCTCAAAATAAAGTTTTTTCCAATACATTTGACTTTGGATTCCGGCTTGGGGCCACATGGTAGCCTTCGGGCAGGCCATATGGCGCCCAACGATTGGCCTAAAAAACTATATCAAAAATAATTTTCATAAATATATATTTTTTTATAATATTTTTCATAAAGTCAAACTGAGTCAAATGTACAGAATTTGGGGTTTACCAGGCATTCTCAAATCTTCATAACTTCTGAATACGACCTATGTTTTGCAAATCATTCACGGCACCAGAATCGTAGCAACGAGACCTTTCTGGTCACTCAGGTTGCAACCACTTCTAAGCACTTTCATTTTTGAGCATTTTTGAACTATGGACATAATCTCCTGATCACATCCACCCATGGTATTCATCCACTCATGGAATTTACCTATGGTATTGTAAGTGGCATCCACGCATGGTATTCATTTACCCATGGTATTTATCCACCCATGGAATTTACCTATGGTATTGTAACTAAAAAAAGCTATAAGTAACAAGTTGTATTTTGTAAAAGATACAAGTAACAAGTTGTATTTTGTAAAAGGAATGATTGTCCAACACAATGTAGCTTGTACAATTATTCTTTATTTTAACAAAAAAGTCTCTTGGTGGTTTTATTTATTATGTGTTCTCATATTTTTCTGGCATTTCAAATTTTCAGATCTTGGGGTCTCCCACCAAGGTCTAGATCAGTGGTATCAAAGCAGGTTATGGCTCCATGGGAATGAGGGTTTGAAGCACAATGATGGATGAAACGTGGAGCAACAAACTTCAACAAACTTCATGTAAGTTCCATGACCTATATAAAGCATTTTAGAAAGTGAAAATAGCTCATTTGAAGTATTTTTTAGCTCAAATGATTTTTTTACAAAATTTGATTTCCTTTCCAGGTTTGAGAGATATGAGCAATTGAAGTTACATATGTCTAGACTGTTGCACGACCGCATGTACCATGAGTTTCAGGAATCATTTTCTCACTTCACAGGTCATCAAATTTCAAGTGCTTATATCAATGGAAATATATATTTGATACCTCAAATGTGTCTTTGACGGAATTTGATTGAATCACCCGTAAAAAAAGTTATGAGCAAAGTTGCAAGAAGTTTTTACAACATCTCATTGGATAGGAGAATCTACCAGACAAGTCACCATACTTTTACCAAGCAAATTAACAAGCATCACAGTTATGGGTCACCCACAAACCCAAGATTTTGGGTCAACCACACAAAACCCTTGTCATCGAATTACATTCGCTAAGCTAGGCCTCACACTATTAATATCATAGTTGGTCACACATATTACATGGTATCTCTATCCTCAGATATTCTCATGGTTATGGGTCATCCGCAAACCCGCGCTTCATTAAATTCCATTTGCTAGGCCACACACTGTTAGTATCACAGTTGGTCAAAATAATTATAGGATATCTTTATCATTATAAGATATCTCTATTATCGGATCTTCATTCATCAAGGTTATGGGTTAACCACACAAAACCCTTCTCTTCATTGGCTCTTCATATTCAACAAAGGCTTCTCAAGTGGGAACTTCACGCAATGGGGAACATTTCTTCTTAAGGAGGGAGGACTGATCTGAATGGAAAGTGACATCCACGCATGGTATTCATCCACCCATGGAATTTACCCATGGTATTATAAGTGGCATCCACCATTGATATTCATTCACCCATGGTATTTATCCACCCATGGTATTGTAAGCGGAATCCACCCATGATATTATAAGTGGCATCCACGCATGGTATTCATCCACCTATGGTATTTATTCACCCATGGTATTATAAGTGATATATACCCATGGTATTCATTCACCCACGATATTTACCCACCCATGGAATTTTCTTGTGGTATTGTCACTAAAAAAAGTTGTAAGTAGCAAGTCATATTTTGTAAAAGGATAGATTATCCACCACAATGTAGCTTTTACAGTTACTCTCTATTCTAATAAAAATTTTCTTGGTAGTTTTGTTTATTGTGTGTTCTCATCCTTTTTTGACATTTCAATTTTCAGATCTTGGGGACCTCCCCCAAGACCTGGATCAAGAGTGGAAGAATATTAACCCCAAAAGAAGAAAGTTGTGATTCAAGACTTGAAGATATTTTTGACATAAGAAATTGTGAGACCTAAAAAGGCTAAGTTGTATATACTTAAATACACCATTAGAAAAAGTAATAGAGCATAAAGTTCTAACCACATAGAGAAAGGATTATAATTACATTGTTGGAAATTGCAACCTAAAAATTTATTTGCACCAAAAAAATTACAATCCTTAGATCACTTAGATTTCTAACCTTAAAAATAACAATAAGAAAATAAGAAAAAATTATGAAGATGAAGGATGCATGCTAAAGAAGAGGTGCATGTAGTTGCAAAGCAGGAAGATGCAACCTAGAAAAAGGTGTGGAATAAAAAATTTATTAGAAGAAAAAGTGCCAAGATGTGAATCCAAAAATGTCTGGCAAGAAAAAGTTGTAAATTGGAAGTTTATAAACCCCTTAAGAATAAATTTATGGTGTAGAAAGTTGTGCATTAAGAAAATAGTTTTATGATAAATGCTACATGCTAATAAGATCGAGTTGTTGGCCTAGGAGAGTTGGACAAAATAAAATATTAGGTGAATAAGGTTGTAGGCCAATAATAACCTAAATTCTTGTAATGTGTAAATCCCATAAGTTAAGCTACAAATGATCGATATGTGGATATGAAAATGTAAGTTGTAATATAAGCTTATGGGCAAGTAAAGTTGCAAGTCCTTAAAGGAAATGAGTCGTGAAGATGTACAAAGCCTTTAAAAGTAATTTTATGGAGTACAAATGATTCAAAATCCAAAGCAAATGATTATGATCATGTGCAAAGCAATGTGAGAAAAGTATAGGTCGATTAAAGTATCAATAAGGGATATGAAGGGCCATAACAATCAAGTTATTAATTATTTCAAATAGATGTATAATTTTAGCATGGAGTTGATATGTGTTATTTAAATAGATATTAATTATAAGAAAAATATTTCAATGTTTGTTATAATCTTTGTGTGAGAGAGATATTATGATTTTTTTAAAAGGTGTTTTATACATTTTAGTATGTGGGAAATATATAGTTCTTTATGTTAAAACATAACATTTTAAAATAATATTAATAATAAAAAGAATATTTTAATGCTAGGTATAAATAAAATATGTTAATCATCTATATTGGTTATAATGAGAAGATGACTTTAATATTTTAACTTGAAGCTAATGATCTTATTTTAATAAATTATTTTTTTCTTATTTTCTATTTCTTAGTTTATTTGTTTTTCTCATAAATTATTTTTTTCTTATTTTCTATTTCTTATTTTATTTGTTTTTCTGGGAAAACATATCATAACTCACTTGCCAAACCAGTAGTGGGATGTCCATCGCTAACTGTTATCTGCAACAATGCAGGTTAACTCATCACTGTCATTCAAGGAAAAATATGCCACCTATAATTACCCATTGGCATTCCTTAAGAGAGCATGCTTTCACTCCTAGTAGATGCCTTTGGGTCTTGAGTCATTAACTTGTTTCCTTATGTCCAAGGAAAACAAGCTCTTAACCAAGTAGAAACGATTTTAGAACATACTCTGAGCCCAAATTTCTATTTCTTAGTTGCATCATAGTTTTTATTTAAATTTATTTGTGAAATACTTTAAAGATATTAATATTTTGTAAAATGATTCTCTTTTATTTTTTAATGGTTTAACCATGAATTAATATCCTTATTCTACCCTCTCTTAAGTTGAATTAAATTTTACTATATTGAAGTGATGTTATGAAACTTCTTATCATTCATATCAATAATAATATATTTGCAACCTAATTATCTAATCATAACCTTACATTCATAGTAGAGGCCCAACCCTCCCTTGAGTGTAAAAGTACCTTTTTATGTTAAAATTATAAACTAGAAGCCTTTTGTTTTGTTTCAAAAAAAAAAAAAAAAAATAATAATTTATAATTTTTTTTAATCTATATATAAAAATAAAGTAGGAGCCACATGGTAGCAATGTCACTACTATTTTTTTTTCTCATTTCCACCCTGTGGTTTTTGTTTATTGTGCAATAATGACATGGGCTTATAATTATGCATTTAATAAAAAAAATTGTTGCCAATTTGAATTTCAAGATTAGATCTTACATTAATTAGTGTGCACAAGGATTAATTAATTTTTGTATTTGCTAAATATCACATACTAAAAATATGGTTGACGCTTTTGGAACCAACTATTGTAGTTCATCATCACGATCAGATGATGAACCACAATAGTACGAAAAATATGGTCGACGCTTTTGGAACCAACTATTATGGTTCATCATGAGAATCAGATGATGAACCACAATAATTGGTTCGAAACTGGTCGACGAAAGAATTTTTTTCACAATTTATGGATCACAGAAGCTATCTCTCAAACACACACACACACACACACACATATATATATATAATTCATTTTAATGAGATCTTTGAATCTCATAAATTAAACAAGACCTATTTGCCAAATGTCACTGCTTTTTCTTTTTTTTGCACATTTCCACCAGATAACTTTTACCTCAAGTGTATAAATTATTTTAATCACTAAATATTATTATAATTAATAATTATGTTTTAGATTATTATTTTTAATTATTATAGGTTTTAGTTTGTTTTATAAAAATGAGATCAAATACTTTTTGGCAACTTCTTATAAACTCCGTATAAAAAATGATTCTTTTAAATAAATAATTTATTAAAAAAATACATAATTTATAAAAAATTATTATAATTGATTAATCATAATGAAATATCATTGGTTGTGGACCATGGATATTATGATAAGTGAATATCTCCTTATAATAGACCTTTCGTGGATCGTGAAGATTCTTTTCCTAATTAACTTAAAACATTCACGTGAATTTAAACTTTAGAAATATGATTTTTTTTTTTTTTTTAATGTTTTAGAAGTTCTATTTTTAGTATATTTTCTAGTTAATTTTGGTTGAATTTTGAGTGGGATTTGTTATAATCCTAAATTTGATTTGTAAACTTTGCACAATGCTAGTATCCAAAATTTTCAAAGCTTTGAATTCATTTATACACTAAACACAAATTTTAAACAAAAAAAAATAAAATTCCAACAAATTTTTATTTCCCTCAATTCTAATCAAAGACTCCATAGACCACATTTAATGATAATAATATTACTTTAATTAGTGAAATGAGAAAATTTAATCCTTATGTGGCAACCATTAAATGCAATAAGTTTACCATAGACCACATTTAATGATAATAATATTACTTTAATTAGTGAAATGAGAAAATTTAATCCTTATGTGGCAACCATTAAATGCACAGAGTTTATCACTAAGGTGAACAAGGATTAATTAAAAATAAAACCCATAATTCATAATATTTTACATAATATACTTTACTATATAAATTACGTAAAAATAAATAATTACTATATTGTATTAATAAAATAATAACAAAAAAAAATTTATTTAATTTTATATTTAAATTAAATTTTATATTGATGATGATGATTATCATCCACTAAGACCAATGCAGTCTATCGGACCTCAAGAAAAGAAAAAGAAAAAGAATCTAAGTGTGATTCTTCAAAACCTTGTTTCTATGATCAAGGAGAAGGGAAAGAAGTGCTCCAAGATCGTTATAGATGAGTTGGCTTAATAAGTCAAGAATATTGGAAGTGTGGCATATCTTAGGGAATTGGGATTGACTGTGAGTAAGAGTCGGGAAGTTTAAAAGAAAGTGTTTTTCATCTTCCACCTTCTTAGTATCGTAAATATGACAGATTCTACCGTTTCAAGGAGTCTTGGGAATAGACCACTGCCCTGTCTCACTTCGAAGCTCATGAGAATTAGCTCTTATCCTAGTGATGTTCATTTTTTTCTTAGTGTTGGTCAACACAGAGAGATAATTCTGGTTATCAAGGGTGGAGTTGATCACCTCCTTATAGTATCTTAGCTTCCTTTTATCCTCCAGCTCCTTATCCTCCCACAACTTGTCCTTAAAATTGGAGGTAATAGTATCTTTGACACTATCTTTGCTTCCCATATTGATCTCCTCCTTAATTCCCCAACGGTTGAACCAAGACTGAGCATCCTTATGCCACTCGCACTCGAGGTGAAGGTGGGGGTTCTGACTAAAGTTAGAAACATTTTTGGGGAGCCTTTTGGATTCCATGCTGTAAATCTTCTTCTTATACATCAGATATCTAAATATAGTCATACTTTCAATGGGAGACATACCCGTTTTGATCAATAGGATATGATAGGGAGTATTTCCCTTGATATTTAGGTTGTAGGTTATGAATTTCTTTTGAATCATCTCAATCTTCCTCCATGACTCTATAGATATACTGCAACCCAAAAATTCACATTCGTATAAGACAACAGGGGTGACAAGAGTCTCAAAGAGGAACCTATTTTTACTCGAAATGCAAAGATCGATTGACTTACAATTGTTTTCAAGCTCATAATAATCTTTCCAGCCTCCAACAATCCTTTTCTCGGTGCTATAATTCCATTTGAGATGATGAGGAAAGACAATACCCATATATTTATAAGATGAAACCTACTCTAAGCACTGATTATTATAAATGAAACTACCATGGGTGATCTTTTTATATTTAATGATCATGACTTTAGTCTTGTCAGTATTAACTGTCATACCAAAGATAAACTTATTTTTTCCAAAATGAGCCCATAAAGATTGGCTATGATGTGGCTAATCATAATGGTCCTATATTTAAAGGAACACTTTTGTCCCCATTTTTAAAGATAAGCACAATTTAAATTTAACCATTTAAATTCAAAAATATTAGACTCATTATATTTTATTACTTTTCTAATATAATTAAAATGATTTATATTCTTTAAATTATAAATTAATAAATATCTAAATAATAAATAATAAATAATAAATCTTCAAATTTAATTTATTTAAAATAATATCCTATTAATTTATTCTTTACCTATCTTTTTAAAATAAATCAAAAGATTTATAATTCATTTAAAATAAAAAGAAACCTCCTGAGTATTTTTTTATTACAAAATACTTATATTTGTAAATGTAGACTTAATAAAATTCTTTGTGGTGACACTATTAAGATTCATCGTCCACAACACAACTAGACAATGTCACCATTGTGCCATTGACCAAGGTGTATGACGTCAAGTTTCCTCACCACCGGGTTCACATGCCATTTGAGGATTTCCAAGGTCTTTGAATCATCCATCCAACTCCACATCCGGTCTCGAAGCCTGTTGATGCTTGACGTGTACCACAGGACATTATAATGAACTCAACCTGCCTGTGAAAACCCCGAAAGATTTTATTGAGCTCAACCTACCTATGAAAACTCTGCATTCGAGCTTAAAAAATTGCACTTGTATGGGCATTTCGATATATACTTGTAATAATAGTTCCAACTGCAATTTTATTGAAGCCAAAGAGAAACCCTTCGGCAGAGCAACATACTCTTCATTTCCATCTTCCAATTTGAGCAATTTGTCACAGAACGATTATGTCCTATGCTTCTAGACTTGAATTCTGTTTGGAATTTGACCACTGGGAGGTATTAACATCACCATCGATATCCTCCTCATCTTTTTAATATTTCTATGGTTTTGAGGAAAAAGAAGCAACCTTGTTGCCTCTATGGCTCGAGCTTCTCTACAATTTTAACGTGTGAGTTTTATTTAATTTTAAGTGTTATGAGCATGTAAGAAGTTTTTATGGTGTTGAATTTATTTTTTATTTAAAAATAATTAAAAAAATCACATATAAGAATTGTGTAACTAAATTTTAAATAATAATAAAAAATACATTTTGCTAAAAAAATTATTTAATCAAGTTTTTACTATAAATTTTAAAATGTAGAATAATTGTATCTTTTTAAATCCAAAAAAATACAAATACAAAATTACTATTTTAACTCAATATTCAAAATTCTAATTATTATAATGATGAATATTCAAAATACTATTTGCACTAATTAGTATTAAGAATAAGATTATCTCATGATTAGATTAAGTAACCCATTATTACCTTAAACAATAATCACATTAAATGTATATATTTGATGAGTTGTTATATTAAATTTATTAACTTTATTATAATTATGTAATTTTAGAAATTTAATTCAGATAAATACGTTGTTTTTTTATTATTAATGTTATAGTAGTGTGATTTGGGTATAATATATCTTATTAATATTGTTAATGATGATTTTTTTTTTAAATAAAATTGATTTTGGGATATATCATTTAATATTTATAATGTATTTAATGAATTAATACATTATACAAATATTTAGTATTTATATACAATTTGAAATTAAGATTTAATGAATATATTAAGAGGAGTTGATAAATTTTTATTTTAACACTGTAAATATATTGTTTTTTTTTAAGTAATTATAAACAAAAAAATTAATACTAAAATTAGGGTTAATGGTAATTTTATAATACAATATTTTTAAATATATTTAACTATATTATTAATTTCTCTAAATTTAGATAATGGTTGGTTTACCTAATGACATAAATAATCTTTAATAGTTTAATCCAACACTATTATCTTTATGCTAATTTTTTTTAAGGGAATTTGAATGAAATTTAATAGTGTTAAGAAGCTTTTTATTATAAAAATAATTTAAATTTTTTAATTATTTGTATTTTTAAATTTATTTTACAAATAATATTATTTGAAATTCAACCCAAAAAAATAAAAATAAAAATTAATAGAATTGATTTTAAAGTTTTTTAAAAGATTGTATTCATTTATGTATTCTAAAATTACAAATTAAATAAAGAAAACTTTTAATCTCACTTAAAAACTCTTGAATTTTTAGTATAAACCAGATATAAAACAATTTAAAATAAATATTTTATCATTTAACTATTTTATATTTTTATATTGAATTTTTTATTATAACTATATTTGAAATAACTAGAAAGGTCACTGAATTTTTTATTTTTTGACACTATTATCTTCAACATATCACTCAATCTATCCAAAACCTAGCATTAAAATTATAAATTTAAAAACAAATAAAATCATAAGTTTATTTTTTCAAAATTATATATATATATATATATATATATAACTTACATTTCTAATCATTTAAATTTTTTATAGTTTTTCATTTTATTTTTAAAACTTAAATATAGTAAAATTTATTTTAAAGATTATTTAAAATTGATTTTTTTTTTTAATTATATGTTTATGAAATTTAATATTAAAACTATTTACATAAACTTTTCAAGCTAAGTTGTTAAAGTGATCTTTTTTAAGTTATTGGTTTAACAATTATATATCAATTTGTTAAATGATATTTGTTTTGGTAAATTTTTATTAATAATATATCTCTCTATTAATTCATCAATATATATAGGTTCATATAGATTATATTTAAATATGGTAACAAATTAAATATAATTTAATTAAAATAATAAAATATAGGAAAAATTATGTTATAAATTAAAAAAAACACTAATAAAAATATTATAATTGAGTGATAATATTTTAAATCTATTTAAACAGTTTTATTGGATATTAAAAAGATCAAATTTTGTCCATTGTATTTATATAAGGTTGGGTATAATGGTTGCTATCTTTTCCAACTAGATTCGAAGCTTAGTTAATAATATGATGAGTTATAATGTCTTGAATATTGATATATTAACTTTGAGCCTTGTAAACTCTTGAGTATACATGTGTGTTGATTGGGTACCAACAACTCAATTTAGAGAGATTTGATTTCTTTCCTCCATAAAAAAAAATAGAAAATAAAAGAGTAAATTTTTAAATATATATATATATATATATATATATATATATATATATATATATATATATATATATATATATATATATATATATATATAATTTAATTTCCTTATTTTAAAAAATATATATTATTTATTTTTTTATATTTAAAAAAATATATATTAACAATATGCTTGATAAATTCACATTTAAAAGGATTTTACATATATTTATTTATTGTATATTTAATTATCATATACATAATTATTTAATTTTTATTTAATTTAATTTAAGTTTATTTGATATGGAGATGAATTATAACAATAAAATGGAGTTGAGGATATCATTTTTGCTTTTCCTTGAAATTCCAATAGGCATCAGGTTTTCAAAATTTCTATATTTTGTTTGAAAAGAAATTGTTATCATTTTCAGCCTATCTAGTCCTCTGATTGAAACAAGAATGGGAGCAAGTAATCCACTTGTTGCCAATCCAAAATCACATCATAATAAAAATATTTTGGGATTCTTTAAATTACAACAAAGAATGATACCAATTCAATTAGTTTGGACTTTTGAGCACCTTATGAAATGTGTGTTTCTCAATTTTTTTTTCTCCCTCATCCAAACAACTTCTCATCACTCATAATCTTCAATGTATTGTTTAAAGAAAATGGTAGAATATCACACTGATGTCTCCTAAAAAATTGCTTCTAATTTAATTATAAACTTGTTGATATAAATTTGATATACCGAAAAAAATAATAATAACTATTTAAAAAATAATATCAATCTTTTGACAAATCGATATCTCACTTCATGAGCATATACCTTAATAATAAAATCATAACTTAGTTTTGAATCAAATCTGATATTCCATTCCAAAAATAATAAACATATACCTTAATCATAACATAGTTTTGGATCAAATCTGATATTCCATTCCAAAAATAATAAATAAAATTGACAGATATAACATACTATATGACATTGGATTTTAAAAATTATCAGAGATAAAACTAGATAGAATATATTTACTAGCCGACTCATGATACATAAAAAGTTTAAATTGAGTTGCTGAATGCTCACACTTTCTTCTAGAATGCCCACCCTGCCGCAAACCATTAGAAATAGATACACAAATAATTGTCCCTATAATTCTTTCCAAAACGAAAATCAAAATAAACTAGAAAAATTCAGTATCGAATTATTCTCGTAGAGAAATGAAAAAAAAAGGCATAGTTTACATGTTTTTATTAATTTTAAATATCAATATTGATTCTTAAAAAAATCCCTGTGGACAGGGTAATTATCAAAGAGAAGTTAAAGAGCCACATCAATGTCATCAATCAATGTCTCTCTTGGTATAAAAGTACAAAACCAGTTTATTAACTTTACATTACCAGAATCCCTTCTTCAGATTATGAAATTTAAACTGATGAAGAGTTGCGAGTTTAGAAATGCAAAGAGGTTAATTTGCAAGTGAATTACCACTACTTAAATGACTAACTACAATTTACAATTTCTGTTGGAGGTTTGAAATGTTCTGAGAAGTTTTTAGTTACCTTAATTGATATTCATCTAATAATTTCATTTACCGCAGAATACCCTCGTAGCCACTTCCACGGAAGATTTAAGTTTTCAGGTAAAGCTTTAAGCGTTACCAGTGGGGTTTCGCACCGCCGTTTCCCAAGTTTCACTACAGCTATAGCAGATTTTTACAGCTTTTGCCAAATATTGCATTGCCATTGGCAAGAGTTTTTTCAATAGTGTAAAGTTAAATGTACTGTTCTTACTAAATATAAGACATTCGGCAGAGACCTTTAATTCTAGTGCTCCGGAATTGGGTCGTCTAACGAGCAGTGGTGTCCGGATCTAAAGTCAAATTGGCGGAGTCGGGCCAAAAAATTTAAAAAATCTTGCAGAAACAGTGTTTGAATCCTGATTTTGAAGCAAATTGAAAATGGATTAGCACCATCAAACCTGTAGGACACCCAAAATATTCTAACCGATAGTTATAACATGGATTTAGAAAAACTCTAGTGCTCCGGAATTTGACTCGGACTTGCTGAGTTTTTGCTAAAACTTTCAGCATTAATATTGTGTTATTACACTTCTACATAAGTGAATGTTTTTTCGTCTTTTTTGAATTTATGTGTTCAAGAAGAGAAATGCATCTTTTCTAATTTTATCTAGTTTTATCATTCACAAATAGAATAATACAAAAAGTTAAATTACCATATTAGAATTGCTAGGTTCTGTTGCCCATTGAACTTGTGTTATTTCCAGTACGAACTAAAAAGGTTACTATGCCAGTTATTCCTTGCTTGAATATTACTATGTTTATTTCTTTTCCGTTTCTTTTCTTTACGGTTATTTATTTCATAAAACACTATTTTTATGTATGACCTCTTTTGGGTTTTGTATACAATGTTAACACTTATTTTCAAAGATTACAAATATCATTTCTTGATATCTAGCTATCTCAAATTTATGGTTATATTCTCTTATTTTTCAACTGTTCCCTACAGTATATAGTTTTCTCCTTATGTACATTTAAGGTTTTGCATTTACTTGTAATAAGTTTGTTTTCTTCAGGAAAAAGCTTTCGCCATGATCGGTCTGGAGTTAACAATTTCCATGTTGTTATATTAAACAATAGTTTATAATTTTCATCAAGTTTCATAATCTAATTTAATATATATATATATATATATACTCTGATGTTTTTAAAACAGAGGTCAATCTAACAGTGCTTTAATTTACAAAAAATACGTAGTGATTTTCCTCTTTTCATAATGCATTACTATAACAATCACATCTCAATACAGATATTTAGTTATTCATTTATATTCAACAAAATTCATTTAAATTACTTTTCCTAAATGCGTTACTGTAACAATCACAGCCCAATAAAGATATCTAGTTAGTCATTTATATTCAACAAATTCATTTACTTATCTGACTCTATGATGATGTTAATCTCCCTTATTCGAGAGAGGTAATTACATCCTCGTTTCTGGAAGAGACCTCTTGGGAATTGAGTGATTCCACTGGTCTCTAACAGCTCAGGAATTTCTCCACTCAATTCCCTCTCCTCAATTACCTGACATAACCCCTCTCCCTCACTGGATGTACCTTTATCCTCAGAGAGCAGGGTAACTGTCTGAACCTTTTTTTTTTTCTTCTTTTTGTTCAACTACTTCTCAATTCTTGGAATACTTTCACGTCGTCTTTTACCTTTTTATGGAACCACTTTCTAATACTTAATTTTTATTTAATTAACAAAATTACTTTCTGTTTATCAAGTAATAATTTTCATGAAATAGTAAATGTCTTAGTTTCCTTAACATAAAATAATGCAATCATTAGTTGGCACTTAAGCCAACTGTCACAATTAAACAGAATAAAATTAAGATAAAAGGACACATGTTGAGAATTAATCTCATGCTAGAATTTTTCCAGTGACACAGAGCTCCACTGTTAATGGGGCAGCTAGATTGTTAAAATTGCTAGCAAGACAGATCTACCACTCATGCAGGACATGCACAAAGCATGATTTTATCAATGTGTCTTTCACACAGTAGAAAACAAAAGTAGTAGTGACAATTGTACACCAAAAACAAAAGGGGAGATGATTGTAGACAGTGAACATATTTAAAAAGACACCTTCTCTGTAATTATCAGGAATTGAAAAAGACACCTTTTCTATAATTATTAGGAATTGAACACACATATGCCGTTTATAAAAAAGTTTTATCTTTGGAAACATGTTTCATTTTTCATGAAGAATGTCATATATACAGTTTCTTCGAACTACAGTTTTGATCTTGTGTAGATGAAGTCTAGGGACAAGATGACTTTTAAAAGATATTTTGAGATGATACATGTTTTAGGACAAGATTTTGATGATATACTCTGTTACAAGTTGAGCATATTGAGAGACAATGGCTTCAAGACAATATTTTGTATGATGTATGGTTTCTTTTGATTTTATCTAAAAATAATACTAATAATAAAAACTTTAAATTAATGGTATAATAAAAAATAATTAAAAAATGACATCTCTACATTAGTAAAAATATAAAATGTTAAATAAGTTATTAGTAAAAAAAAAATTATATAATGTCAAACAAAAAAGTAAAAGAAAAAAACACTCACTTACTTTTATAGTAGGTAAATTGTGTAGCAAAAACTTTATTTAACCCAAAAATCCAGTGATCATTTGCATTTAACTTAATAACCATTTATTGAAACCATAAATAATAATAATAATAACAACTATTTTATTTTTGTAATTATATATAATTTTTTTATTTTTAAGTTTTAAAAATAATTATATTTATAAATTTAATTAATTAAATTAAAATTAAAATTAATTTATATTAATTTTAATTTTAAATTTTGATAAATGTCATCTTACTAAAAAATTTAAATGTTGTAAATCTCATTTCTTTTTATACTCAAACTAAGTAACAATGTTTTAATGAATTGCAATAATGATATGAATTTTTCTAAATTAATTGGAGAAAAAACCTCTATAGCTATTGAAAATAAATTTGAGTAGAAATAATGTGGGAGATGGATATTCTATTCTTCCATTAATATAAATTTCTCAAAAAAAATTTGGCACACTATAAGTGAAAAATAATGATATTCATCACTCCAAAATTAATGAAACTTTGGCTACTTTGATCAGAGTACATTACAAATTGAAAATGAATGTGAACTCTCCCTTTCATGAGAGGTATATTCTTGGAATTGACAAACTACCCACTGATATAGTTGTTGTATCTCTTTCGTGAGAGGTACTGATATTCTTGGAATTGACAAACGACCCACTGATATAGTTGTTGTAGTGGATTTCATAATTAATATTTCTAACTAGTTTGTCCTAATGGGTATTTTTTCTTTTCAATGAACATAATAATTATATCCAATGAGCTTGTGCAGCTAATTGTTGTTTCAACTGATTCATTTGAGATAAATTGTGATAATTTAGCATGTTTGAAACAAATATTAGTAGGACACTAGTTTATTCTCATTGTTTTGTTTTAGCTGATTCATATGAAATAAATTGTGATAATTTAGCATGTTGGAAACAAATATTACTGGAACACTAGTCCTATAATAACATACTTTGCAACACAAGCATTTACCAACAAATATTTACAAACTTAGATTGATATTTTCTTGTCATTGGTATCATAAAATGTCTAAAATACCACATAAAATGAAACCACAAAACCAAATTACTAAATATGCCTAAATAATTCTCGGTATATATAAGTTAATTACTCACTAAGAGCAGACACCCATTACTTTCAGCAAAGGGAACATGGTAGCCAAGACAATTCACTTGCAAGAGTGCCGAAGATCAACTTATGTTGACTAACCCACATAGGTTGGCTTCCTAATTTGTATTCATAATTAAAACCACCAAGTACACTTATGTGTTGTTTATGTCATGATGTGGTTTTTTTTAGTAAAATAATAAATTAATTAATATGTAGATGGTTTTGTAATGTAAAAGTAATTTAATAAGGAAAAATTATTTTTAATAATTATCTTATAACTAATTCTTAGGATAGCACATAACATTTTTATTTTTTAATAAATTTAAAAAATATTATTATTATTTTTAAATAATACTTTACACCATATCAAATTACACATTTTTAGAATGCAAATTATATAATAAAATATGAATAATCTCATTTAAATGACACATTTTGAAAATGCAAATTATATAACAAAAATATGAATAACCTCATTTTTTTAAAGTGGAGAGGTTCTGCGGCTCTCCACTCTGCAGCTCTCAGCGGCTCTGCGATTGTCGGCTTCAGCTCCGTGGCTCTCGGTCATTAACTCCAGCGTTCTGTCCTTGTTGATGCACAGGTTTAGGGATTGTTATAGAATCTTTTACGCAATCTTTTGAGTAGTAACTCTGTGGCTCTTTAGCGGCTCTGTGGTTTTCGACTTTAGCTCTGCGGCTCTCCAGTTTTCGTTACTCTGCGGCTCTGTGGCTCTCTAGGAGCTCTGCGGCTGTCGGCTTCGGCCCTGTGGCTCTCAGTCATTAACTCCAACATTCTGTCCTTGTTGATGCGCAGGTTCAGGGTGTGGAATTACGCAGGATTTCAAACACAGGTCTTTCTTCTTGATAAATATTGTATCCTCTCAGTTCAAATTTTGTTCTCAGAATTCAACCTCGACTCTCCAAGTTCTTCAGATTTAATTCCTGTCATGGCCGGGAGGTAAATCTCACTAGAATCAATCTTATGTTTCAAACTTTCCCAATGCGAAGTCCTGTAATGAGGTTTACTAAAGAAGTGCAAGGGTCCTCTTTATAATAGTCCCGAACTGTTGCAGTGAAACTGTTGAAAGTATAAATAGAAGTGTTTGGTTATCTATTCCGCAAGGTTCGATAGCATCTTTTCTGCAGTATGGCTCCCAGCTTCACGAAGATAATTGCCGGCCTAGTGTCGTCCGTCTCTAAGAGTCAAGCTTCTACCCATATTGTCAGTGAAGCCCCAGCTCCCACTGTGCAGGTGGTCAAGGCCTCACTAGATGAGGTCTTAAAGTTTCATGAAAGTGTCTTAATATGCCAGTTTAAGTGTTTCTTTATAGTAGATTTTGAAAACTATGAAAGCAGACAATGAATTTTAGATTCCGACCCTTGGTTTTCGAAAAACTCGGGCTTATTCATGAAGCCATGGAACCCATCATTCGATCCCTCAACAACAGTCATAACCTCAGCATCAGTTTGGGTCAGATTGCCAAACCTACCTTTGCATCTCTGGAATCTCTCCTCGCTAAAAGCCATTGGAAAATTTTACTGTAGGTGCCCAGAAACATAGGAATATGTCAGAACCACCTATGCACGCATCTGTGTAGAAATGGACTTCAACATCGGTTTCCCAGCTGAAATAATCCTAACAAGCAAAGACTAGTAATACTAGGGAGGTAAGCCACTGCTATTAAATCTTTCCCATATCCTAATAGTAGATGGTGGTGGTGAGTGAAACCCCAACCATAGAGCATGAGGAAGGATTTTAGGTCCTCTCTAGGTCTTCCCAGCCCTGAAATCCCCATTTCACTAACTAACTTCCTTACAAACTTCCCTCACTAATAAGGTTCCTTCCTTTAAGCTCAAGGGTCGTATTGAAAGGTTCATAATTCCTACTGGTTCATGCGGATTGAAAGGGGCATGCATACTGGTAGGCGGACTGAAAGCGTAATGGGGGGGATTGGTTCCTGAAAGCATAATGGGGAAAATGCATACTGTTCCTTCCTTCCTGGGTGATTGTACTGGGCAGGCGGACTGAAAGGGGAATGGGGAATGCGGGCGTGTAATGCTCTCAGTATGTGTAAGTGTGCGGTAGGTTCGGTAATCAATTGCAATGCCGTGATTCGTTAATCTCTTGCTGGTATAGAAAAGGGTAACGTTGAACAACAGGGCTTGGTGCTATTGGGACCCTCCTTACTAACTGACTCACTAACCTCGGTAACCTCACTAACTGGGCACGTGGTATTGAGGAAGCTAGTCACATAAAAAACCATCTTGATCACGGACTAAGAGTAAGCCGAATCAATGGGAAATAACTTACTCATGGCTGGCTGGCAGGAGCGGCACCATACCCATAAGTGTTTTCGGGATCAATACTACCTCTACCTCTCCCACATCGAAAGGGAGCGGAGCGATAATTGGCATATTAGGGAACAGAATCGATTTCTCCCTCGGTCATATCCTTCAAGTGAGATTGATTGGTCTAGCTGGGGCAAGCTCATTTCTACTGGCAAGTCGAGTGGCTTAAGTGATCGCTTATTAGATGGAAATAGGCCGAATCAAAATCATTTCATATTTTCCTATCCCCCCCCTCTTCCCCTTTATTAATGAGTAGGCTCCCACCCACCTAGCTAAAAGATGTACGATCCACCTCCAGTGAGAGTTCGGCCTCGTTTCGGACCTCTTAAGCTCAAAAAGGAAGGCTCTTGTTTCTTCGTTCTGTCCCGCTTTGTCTGGTCATTGAGGTTGTTCTAGTTTCTACAATGGATGCTCCGAGGTATAGTCCGATCTGGCTTCTTTCCCATTCGTTAAGGGTTAAGACCATCGCATAGCAGTTCCCGGGATCTCTTTTGTCTGGTTCCTGCAGCGCCGGGCTAAGCTTTTCACTATCATAGATTATGTGGTTTCTATAAGTAGAGCTAAACCATGCTTCTTTTTTAGACTATACACACTATTCACATTACCATGGCTATTATAGTAATGATGATTCCCTGTATGCACTCAACATAAGTAAAAAAAAGAATCAATACGTGTTCGTACTCTGGATAAGGTATTGAAATCTTCAGTAGCATGACCGATGTTCCTATAGTGGCCTCATTTCACTATTTGTGGATGTGGGAAATCTTTGGAGATATGACCTATGTAATTACAATTGTAACATATTATGGGAACTTACCGTCTGCCAACCTTTCCTCCTTGATAACCTCCTCCATACCATCCCTGGTAGCTGCCCCAGATCCTCCTTGGTCGCTTCCTTCTACAACCACATTCTTGGTCTCTTAAAGGTGGGTGGTGGGTGAAAAAAAGGTAAATGCGCTAGGCTACTGGAAAGAAGATCTGTTCTGAAAGTAGACCTTCTTATATAGTAATAACTCGAAGTAATACTAACATGTAAGTGGTTATGACTCTTCAGAGACTGACTCTTCAGAGACCTCACCACTTCCATCGATGTTACAGTTGCGTCGTCGTCTTTGTATTCTGATCTCTGATCTGCGGCTGGTTTCAGTGGGGCATATTTTCTGTCTATTTATATACGTAATAATAAGAATATGGGAATTGCTGTATGGAGGATTAGCTGTATCCTGTGTATTTGAATAGCTCTGGATGGACTGTCTGACCTGTCAATGAAGGGTAGTGTTCGAATCCCGGGTAGTGTTTCATTCAATCCCAACAATATTATTATCTTCCCCTCGACCTGCAATTAATGACTTAATGACCTGCTATTAAAGCTTTCTCCTTGACCTGCAATTAAAGACCTGCCCGTACCCAAATACCAATGAGAAAATACTAGGAGGTAGAAGAAAACCTCCCCGGAAGGATGAGATCCTATTCTTTATTCCCTCTATTACAGTAAGTATATTTACCTAGCTACCTACAGGCGCACGTGCTGCCATGCCTACCCTCTGAGACTTACATGCTTACCCACCCATAGGCCCTATATATGCTCGCTCCCTCTGGAGTCACTCATGACATGCCTTCCTTCCCTCTGGCATAGGCACCCCACCTACCACCCATGCTACAGGCTAGGCATACCACCTGGCCATTGCTTAGGCATACCACCTCCCCAGCATATTAAACATACCACGCCTACCTTAGTATATTACTTATGATGCCTACCCTAGTCAGGCTAAGGCCCCTTCTAATTTGAACCCCATTGTTGTTGAGTCCGAATTGCCTCTTTTCCATACACTTTTCCATATCTTTTTCACTCACCTAAACCTCCAAAATTGTCAATATCATGTGCAAAAGGGTATCTAACATAGTTTTTAGTGTTTTTTGTGTTTTCTATTTGATTTAGATTTTGTTTCATCTTAATTATGACACCACTTTTCATGAGATTCTTTACCTTTCACTAAACGGCTATTTTTGTGGAAATCTATGCTCTGAGTGTCTCTGAGAAGAGCCACATGGAAATGGGGCTAAAGATAGCCGAGGACCTGGTTCGTGTCCTATTGGTTCAAGTAAATTCGTCAAAGAAAGCCGCGGTCAAAGCCATCCACGTGGAAGTCAACTATGGAGTTCTATGTCGGCTGGACTCTGTTTTGTGGCATATAAACATCCATACGGCCGTTTCTAAGCTTGCGGAGGTTAATTGACATCTGTGCAAAGTTCTGGAGTTGAACAAGCATCCACCTTCCATAGATCCGTTTTCCAACATGGCCATACTCCTATATCCGTGGCCGTAGTGGTCTACGTGCTGGGTGCTATCATAAACTTCAGGAGACAGTTACAGTTTATTGTTTTATATAGAGCGTTTGCATACGCACGTAGAGTTAGTTGTTAGTTGATAGTTGATGTGCGTACTCTGTTATGTTTGCTTTGTAGTGATTACGCTGCCTTGAGCCGTAATACTACCAGTCTGTAATGAACTGCTTTTTAATGTGAAAAGACTATGTTTTCAACTTAATTCGTGTTTGAGGATCATTACCAAAGCTGTGTAGAGGGCCCCTGCTCAGCCAAGGTTCTGTGTATTAATGTATATATTTCTCATTTCATTTCTTTAAAAAGTCATTGTATCATAATCCATTACATGTTCATATTTTGTAGTTGTTTCATTTCTTTTTATACATTTCCATAATTTCTATTTCATTCCTGTCTTTCATGTTTTTATGATTGTTAATCACTGATCAGTTTTCTTGTGCAGGTTTTAGGTAGACAGCCCGGGCATTTTCATAGTATTTTGGCTAATGATATGAAACTAACATTATTCTGCTGCTAGTTTGCTTTTCATAGCTTTTGTTTAACTGCAGTCTTGCTTTGTACACTTCAGTTTTGCTTATCTGATTCAGTAGTTAAATTTAGATATATTAAGCTGCTCATAGCGTCTTCAGTTGCCTCCGAAAGCCACAGCTGGACTGATGGTGAGGGACTGCATTATGAAATGTGTAGTTTAGTATTAGTTTCTTTACTGCAAATTTAGATATATTAAGCTGCTCATAGCGTCTTCAGTTGCCTCCGAAAGCCACAGCTGGACTGATGGTGAGGGACTGCATTATGAAATGTGTAGTTTAGTATTAGTTTCTTTTCTGCAAACTTAGATATATTAAATCATGTATGACATCTTCAGTTGCCTCCAAAAGCCACAGCTGGACTGATGGCGAGGGATTGAATCATGTGTGTATGGTTTAGTATTAGTTTACTTTATGCAAATTAAATAATCAGTTACACAAGTTGTTTATGATTACTTCCGCAAGTCATAGCTGGTCTAATGATGAAGGGTCAGAAAATGAATTGATGTAATCTGATTTAGATTTATTTCATTGCAATTTTGAATTTCCATAAGCGTAGTTTCTTTTGTGTTCAGTTGGCAGCAAGAATAGTTTAGTTTTCATGTTCACTAGTTTTCTGTTTTGATTCATTAGATTAGCAGCACCTTTTCATTTCAGCAGTACACTTTTACTTTCTTTTAAGTCTTGTCATTGTAATTTCAATTTGCTTTTAAAGTTTCAAGATTGGTAAATCATTATAGGGGATATCACTTCCTTGAACAAATATAACCAAACTTGTTTTTTTCATTTTAGAATTTCCATTTCACCTTAGAAAGACCAAAAACGACAAAAAGTTAAGAAAGAGGTTATCTTGCACATATAGTGCGCCGCACTTCATCAGCTTACGATTCCCGGATTGACAAATTAAATGCAGCAATTTAGGACACACGAAATTGACCAAACATTTTGGCGCCGTTGCCGGGGAAGTGTAACTAGGTAGCCAATTTCTTAAAAAAAACATAAAATCATAAAAGAAGGGAAAACTTGATAACTTCTTGAAGTATGCTCTCCTCTTGCACCTAGTGTGATCTGGAGGATCAGAAAAGAGAGAGTTATTGGTTTAGTAATTTCTTAAGTATGCTCTCTTCTTGCACCTAGCGTGATCTGGAAGATCAGAAAGAGAATTATTAGCCCAACTTTTTTAAAAAAAATAAAAAATGACATGCATAGAGCAAGAGATTCTAGGGGAAGGTTTATAGCTAAAGCCAAGAGTTCGATTTTCATAACTCCATCTTCTTCAAGGCATAGACCAGATTCACCACCATCTACCCCTAGCCTTAAGATTTTTGGAAGTCAAGGAACAATTGAATTAGAGGATTCTCCTATACCACCTACTAAAACCCACTTAGAAAACAAAGAGACTTTCTCTCATCCTTCCTTGGTAGAAGAACTAGAGGACTATAAGGACTCTAAAGAAACTATCATGGCAGAGGAAGTAATAAATAGAGGTGGAGATAGAAGAGGAGGAGATAATGGAGATAACAATGGTGAAGGAAATAACGGTAGAAATAGGGACAATTTGCTTGGATTCCCTATAGTTGATGAGGAAACTCATGCAACAATGAAAAATATCTCACCATTTGTTCTCCCTAACTTTTATGGATTGCAAAGTGAGGATCCTGAAACATTTCTGTTTGAGTTTGAAGTAGTGTGCCGAACTTATGACTATATGGAAGATTCTCAAAAACTCAAACTGTTTCCTTCAACATTGAAGGGATCTGCTTTGAAATGGTTCATGGGTTTAGCCACTCAATCTATCGGGACTTGGAATGAAATGAAACAAAAAATTTTGGATAGATACTTGGACTATTGTATGCCCACCAATCACAAGGATGAGGTATTCAAAATGATGCAAAAAGAAGATGAAAATTTGGAAGACTTAATTGAAATATTTCAATACAACTTGAAAAGAGCAAAGATGAGCAACTTAGATAATGAAACCTTGAAAGCCCTCCTATTGAAAGCCATTAGAGATGAATGGATAGAAATTTTAAACATGATGGGTAAAGGAGACATTTCTCAACTCCCATTTCATGATATAACAGAACTATGTATCCAATTCTCAAGGGGAAAATCTAAAACTGGAAAAGGGCCTAGGGATTCTTCTCTTATTAGGGCTAACAAATATGCAACTGGATCAGTAAGTAGGGCAGAGATTGGTAATATGCTTGATGAGTTCAAAACTGATATCTTAGGGAGCCTTAGTGAACAACTAGACACCCTTAAAATCAAAAACAAGCAGAAAGCAGAAACAGATGCTTTAGCCATCTTTTGTCCGAAATGTAGAAAGAAACATGCTTTAAGGGAATGTCCCTTGGATGCAAAAGTTGTAGAAACATGTATGATTTGCTCGGAAAATCATGAGATCAAGGATTGTCCTTCAATCCCTGGACTCAAAGCTGTTTTTCAAGAAGATCCAAATTCAGTAGAATCTCTCTGTTTTGTCGCAAGGAGACCTTGGCAGGGACAACAATCTCAAGGGTTTAATAACCCTATGAATCTTTAAACCCCACCAAATTGGAATCCTTGGCAACAACCTTGGCCCCAACATCAGAATTCATATCAGCCATGGGTACAGGGGATGCAAAATCCTTATGGGAGATTTGCTCAATTTTATCAATATCCTCCATCTTTCCAAAATCAACAAGCTCCACAATTTCCAAGCCCAAATCCACAACTTTCATTGCCATTTCCACAACAACAACCTTCTCAACAAAATACAAATCCTCAACTCATGCTCCCATACCAACAGAAGACAAATCAACTTCCAGCTCAGCCATTGCCAAATCCTAGCAATAAGAATCCTCAAACTACTTATATGGTAGAAGGACAACAATTTCCTACCTATATGATTGTTCCTCTCAACGATGTACAACTCAGATCTGGTAGAGTTTTAGAAAAACCTTCTATAAACATTCAAGAGCAAGATACCTCTGAGGAGGACTCTCTTCAAGTCAATAAGGGTTATGAGGAAGAATCTCTTCAAAATTCAAAAATTCAAAAAGAAAAAGAAAAGCTAACATCCACAACTCCTATAGTTGAGCAACCTGTATCTTCATCTACACCTCCTTTTTCGGAAAGACTACAAATTGATAAGGGGGTGGAAAAACAAATCTTGTTGCCTAACTATGACTTTCTAGATGAATTGAAGAATGTTTGTATCAAGATTCCATTGCTACAAGCCATTCGAAAAATTCCTATTCTAGCAAAAACCATAAAGGAGTTGAGTTTCAAAAGACCAGGAAGGAAGCTAAAGGACACAAGAAGAATCCACCTGGTAGGAAAGATTGCAGACATTATGATGGGAAAAATTACCATGAAGAAGTATGTAGATCCAGGAAGTCCAATTGTCAAGACACATATAAATGGGATAGAAATTCCAAACACATTGATTGACTTAGGGGCTGCTATCAACATTATGAGTAGACAGACTATGGAACAGTTAAAACTTCCTAACCTTCTTTTTACACCTACTTTATTGCAACTTGCAGATCGATCGGTTATTAAACCGGATGGTGTATTAGAAGATATTTCAGTCTCCTTAGATTCTTGGGAATATCCAGTAGACTTTATGATTTTGACTCCCAAAAGTAATCTAGGAGGACATCCAATTATCTTAGGAAGACCTTGGCTGGCCACAGCTGATGATTTTATTAGTTGTAGATCTGGAGACATGTACATTTCTAATGGTAATTCGACAAAGAAATTCAATTTGTATCCTCCAGCAAGAGCAATCACAGAAATAGGAGACAATGAATGGGTCGATGATGAGAACACTATACAACTTGTCTTTACCATTTCTGAAATTAGTGAGGATAGTCAAATTCCGAACACATTAGAAAATTTTGAGATAACTTCAGAATATGACCCCACACAATTTCAGTTGGAATCTGACATAGAATATTTATCATCAAGACAAATGTCTCTTTACTCTATGGAAGAGTTTGGTAATTCTGCTATTGAGATTTTTCCAGAAAAGACATTGAATATCAGCAAACATCTGGAGAAGTCACAACAAGAAGAACTAACCAGAATCTTGCAAAAACATTCTACTGCATTTGCATGGGAGTATACTGACATGAAGGGTATTGATCCTAAGACTTGCATCCATCATATCTATATTGAGGAAAACATTAGACCAATCAGACAACCTCAAAGAAGGATGAATCCAAATCTTAGGGAGATAGTGAAAGAAGAGCTCCAAAAACTTCTCAATGTAAACTTCATTTATCCAATTTCAGATAGTCGATGGGTTTCTCCTTTGGTTATAGTACCTAAAAAGAATGGTAAATGGAGAGTATGAATTGATTACAGGGAATTGAACAAAGCAACTTTGAAGGATCACTTTCCTTTGCCTTTTATTGATCAGGTATTAGATACATTAGCAGGTAAAAAGTACTTTTCATTTTTGGATGGTTTTAGTGGCTATAATCAAATTCAGGTAGCACCCGAAGATCAAGATAAGACCACATTTACTTGTCCATGGGGAACTTTTGCCTACCGAGTGCTTCCTTTTGGGTTATGTAATGCACCAGCAACATTCCAAAGAGCAGTACTAGGAATTTTTTCTGATCTAATCCATGATTGTGTAGGGGTTTATATGGATGATTTTACAGTTTATGGTAATTCATTTGAAGAAGCATTAGAAAATTTGGAAAAAGTTCTTATAAGATGTAAAGAAACAAACCTTTCATTAAGCCATGAAAAATGCTTTATGATGTTTATTGAAGGGATTGTTTTAGGACATCATATTTCAGGAGATGGAATTAAGGTTGATAGATCAAAAGTTGAAGTCATCTCCAAGTTGCCTATTCCAAATTGTCAAAGAGATGTTAGAAGTTTTCTAGGATTTACTGGTTACTATAGAAGATTTATAAAAAACTTCACTAAAATAGCATCTCCACTCTTCAAATTGCTTACAAAAGACTGTGAATTTAAATGGGATCCTGATTGTCAATCAGCCTTTGAAACTTTGAAAACAAGAATATCTGAAGCACTTATCTTGAGAGGACCAAATTGGAAACTCCCTTTCCATATTTCTACGGATGCTTCAGATACAGCTCTAGGAGCTGTGTTGGGTCAAAAAGATTTAGTTCCTTATGCCATTTATTATACCAGTAAAAATTTGACTCCCACAGAGTTGAATTATATTGTGACTGAAAAAGAGTTTTTAGCTATTGTTCATGCAATTAATAAGTTTAGACATTACATAACAGGCTATGAAACTTTTATTCATACTGACCATTCTGCAATTAGATATTTAATGAATAAACCTGTTACTAATGGCAGAGTGACAAGATGGCTCTTACTTTTGTAAGAATTCAATATTACTGTGTTGGATAGACCGGGGAAACAAAATACAGTAGCTGATTTCTTGTCTAGGATTCAGAATACTAAAGAAGATTCTCCTGTAGAGGATAAGTTTCCTGATGAATATTTGTTTGCAGTAACTATTAAGACTCCTTGGTATGCAGATATTGCTAACTATTTGGTTACGGGGAAACTACCTTCACATTTATTTCCAAGTGAAAAACGAAAAATTATTCAGGAGAGTTCAAAATATTCATGGATTTCTAACGAATTGTTTAAAACAGGGCCAGATCTTGTGATCGGAAGATGTGTCAGGGAAGATGAAATGCCTGATATTCTTAAGGCATGTCATGATGAACCATGCGGCGGACACTTTGCGGACAAAAGGACGGCCTATAAAATCCTTTCCTTGGGATATTATTGGCCCTCTCTCTTCAAAGATGCAAAACAATATGTCAAAAGGTGTGATAGCTGCCAAAGAGTAGGGAAACCTACCCTTTCAAATGAAATGCCATTGCAAACACGGGTACTCATTGAACCCTTTGAAAAATGGGCTTTAGATTTCATTGGACCTATTAATCCACCATCTAAGCAAAAGAAGTATATATTGGTTTGCACTGATTATGTTAATAAATGGGTAGAAGCTAAAGCATTAGTATCTGCTACTGAAAATTCAGTTGTTCATTTTCTTTATGAGGATATTTTTACTCGCTTTGGTGTTCCAAGAGAAATTGTAACGGATCAGGGGAGCCAATTCACATCAAATTTGGTGGAGAAGTTGATGGAAGAATACAAAATCAAGCACAGAAAATCTACTCCTTACCATCCACAAGCAAATGGTCAAGTGGAGTCCACAAACAAAGTTCTTGAAAGTATCATCACCAAAACTGTTCATCTACATAGAAGAGATTGAGCAGAAAGGCTTCCAGAAGCCTTGTGGGCCTACAGAACTACATGGAGGAATACAACAGGACATTCTCCCTATGAACTTGTTTATGGGAAAGAAGTCTTGCTCCCCATTGAGTTCCAAGTCAAGACCTTCAAGATAGCGGTTCAGTTGGGGATGGACTTATCAGAAGCCCAAAAGCATAGAATGGAGCAGTTGAATGAGCTAGATGAGATCAGAAAAGAAGCAATTCTAAGAACTGATCTAGTTCAATATCAAAGAACTAAATGGCATGACAAATATATCAAGGAGAAGAAGTTTCAAGAAGGAGATTGGGCATTGTTATTTGACTCCAAGTTTAAAGATTTTCAAGGGAAATTTCAGACTCATTGGCTTGGGCCATATGAGATTGATAAGATCTTTAACAATGGAGCTGTAAGAATCAAGACCATTGATGAGTTTCAAACTCCTTTTATAGTGAATGGCCATAGATTGAAAGTTTATCATAAGCCACTCTCTAAAGAGGATTTTGTCAAGTTGTTTCAGGAAAGTTCTGCAATCAGGCTGGTACAGAAGAATTCTTCTTCTCCACCAGCCTAGCTTTTGTTTTTCAAGTTTAAAAAAAAAAAAAAAAAAAAAAAGAAAAAAAGAAAAAAAGAAAAAAAATGGTATAAGCCTGAAAACCAATCATTGATTGGCAGTCTTATACAGAAAATATGGGGTGAAAATCAGGGACACCTGACACTCTATATTTTCCAAAAAATCTGTCTTTCATTTCATTTCATTTCACCACCCACTCCATTTCATTCCACTTCATTTCATTTCATTTCATTTCATTTCACTTCATTCCACTTCATTTCATCCATTCCATCAATAAAAATCTTTTTTTATGACCATTTCCATCTGGTCATTTGTCATTTGTTCATTTCTATTCAACCAAGTAATAGCTGTGTCAGTTTCCGCAGCTGACATCTGTTTCCGCAGCTGACTCCAGTTTCCGCAGCCAGAAGCAGATTCCGCAGCTACTACTACTCTGTTTTCAAAACGAATGTACAGTTAGTTGTTATTTTCATAAATTATGAAATAAAATGCAGGAGAGGATCAATGGAACCTTCAAGACACTAATGAAGATCAATCAGTTGAAGACCAAAGGCAAAAGCAAGGATTCCAAAGGTATGAATAAATTTTATTTCAAATAGTATCGAAAAACACATTTTTATGTAATTTTAAACTATGAGCTCTACCCATAACGCGCAATGATTATATTGACAGTCCCGTAACCTTCCACAATCTCTATGTTATCCTCTTGCATTTATTCACAAACGGTTTCATCATTGAAATTCCGACTCTCACTCATGTTCAAATATCCCACCGTAGATAATGATACATATTTGAGTTGACAAAGGACTCTTACAAGCCGCATAACTTCATAATCATTGATTGAAACGTGTTCATATTTATGACACAGCCACCAAAATTCAAAACGCGGCCGAATGCATTATACTTTGTTAACCTCTTTGTCGTGTCTCTGTCGTGTTTACAAAACCCCACTCTACTCATTCTCACTCCCTGTTTCACTCCATTCCGTTCCTTTTGCTCACTCTCACTCCCGTATATCTACCCACAGTCTTACTCCATTCTGTTTATGGTACTCATTTCCATTGTATGATAACATCCCCATAGTATTGTGCTCGATCCTGTGTATTCCATCGTTCCATTTCCACGTAAACCCTCACAGAGGGAAGCCTGTGAAGCACAGAGAAGTAAAATGGGAAAATTGTTAAGGGCAGAGCCGGAAGGACCGAAGTTTATAGAGGGATTTCCACAAGCAAAAGAGATGTTGAGGAAAGCTAAATGGCTGCGTTTTATTCAGAAATTCAGGGGTTACCACAGAGAAGTTACAAAAGCGTTTGCAAGATCATTTGATGGCTCGGAAGCAGAAGTGGGAGACCTCAAGTTTTTGGTCAATGAAGCATCAATAGAAACAGCCACAGAGCTTCTTCAGGAAGGAGAACGTTGGTTCAAAAATAAAAGTATCGGTGATGAGGCATGGAGAACAATCCTACGGAATCAAGGTATGGATATCACTGTTTTTAAAAGAGGCATCCCTGTACATGCAATAAAAGATGAATGGGCCACTTTATTACTCATTGTTCAGAAATTTATTACATGTGAAGGCCGTTTTGGCTCTATGTACATGTATCATACTAGGCTATTGATGAATTTTCTTGAAAACCAAACTCTCAATCTTCCTTATTTCTTATTCAATAGCCTGAAGAAAATGGCTGTGATTGTGCAAAAACACCTAGGAGATGTAGAGCCTCATTTATATCACCATGGGCTTATAAAAATTCTGATTGAAAAGGAGCTAAAAGAAAGAAAAGATACATGGGAACAATTCCTAGTTAGAAACTTCTTTGAAGAACCTCAGGAAATTCCTGAAGGTAGTTCAATTAGAAGGAGTAAAAGAAAGAAAATGAATGTTGAAACCCAAGTTGCTCCTACACAGGAAATTCCCGCAGCTAGCACAGCAAAAAGAAGTAGAAGGAAAAGAACAGTAGATGAAATTCAAAATACTTCTACTACTACTATGAAGAAAACTGATAGGGAAGAGAGATTGGTAAAAAGGAAGAAGAAGGAAATCAAAACTAAGAAGCCAATAATACCAAAAGGGAAAGAAATTATTGAGGCTGTCCATAAAACTCCTTCTTCTGAAGGAGAAGATCACCAAATTCTATCTGAAAGATTAGTTTTTCTTCAAAAACAGTCATCTCTATCCAAGAAGGCAGAGACAGGAAAACAAGAACAAAAGGGTAGTGTACCACAGCATGTGAGGAGAAGCAGCAGGCTTAAGGGAAAATTGAGAAAAACACAAATTAAGGGTCCTCATTTCATTGATTTGGGTGAGGAGACATCTAAACAGTCTCCAACTGACCATAGTCCATTTCAGTCAGTTAGTGAACCTGACTCCTTTCACTCCCAATCAGACAATGAGCATACTCCATCTTATTCTCGGCAAAATATTGATGTAAGTTCTCCTCGGCCAGATTTTGAACACAATTCTCCCTTGCAGCACTTTGGGGACAACCCAATGAAAAAGACACCGGAAGTAGACCCCAAACAGCAGGAGGTATATGAATACATAGAATCCTTGGAGAAGGCAGCCACAGGCCCAAGTACCTCTTCTATTCAGCCTCATACATTGCAGGATGATTTAGTTCAGTCATTAAAACAGGAAATTTTTGAGCTGGAGCTTTTGAATCGGCATATCAAAAATGAAAATGAAACACTCAAAGAGCAAGGCAAATTGGACAAGATCATCCATGACAATACTATGTTACATTTGGGTATTTGGCAAAAGAAGAATAAGAAGTTAAAAAGGAAATGCCAAAAATTGAGCAGAGCACTTGTAAATATCAAATTCAGGTGCTTAATGAAGAAACCCAGAATGATGGCAGTACCAAAGAAGAAGAGAAGGGGGTTAGATGTGCTGGCTGAAGTATCAAGGCACATGAATTGAACAGAGAATATCAAAATTTTGGTTGCATGAGGACATGCAACACCTTCACGGTGGGGGTATGTTGAGTCCCGAATTTGCCTCTTTTCCATACACTTTTCCATATCTTTTTCACTCACCTAAACCTCCAAAATTGTCAATATCATGTGCAAAAGGGTATATAACATGGTTTTTAATTATGTTTTTGTGTTTTCTATTTGATTTAGATTTTGTTCATACAGCTGCGGAAACTTGCCACTTTCCGCAGCTGCTGCAACTTTCCGCAGCTATTTTGTGGAAATCTATGCTACAGGTGTATACAAAGGAAACGAGCCACATGGGCAGGCTAGGAATGACGAGGACATGGTTCGTGTCCTATTGGTTCAAGTAAATTCGTCAAAGGAAGCCGTGGTCAAAGCCATCCACGTGGAAGTCAACTATGGAGTTTCATGTCGGTTGGACTCTGTTTCGTGGCATATAAACATCCATATGGCCGTTTCTAAGCTTACGGAGGTTAATTGACATCTGTGCAAAGTTCTGGAGTTGAATTCAAGCATCCACCTTCCATAGATCCGTTTTCCAACATGGCCATACTCCTATATCTGTGGCCGAAGTGGTCTACGTGCTGGCTGCTATCATAAACTTCAGGAGACAGTTACAGTTTATTGTTTTATATAGAGCGTTTGCATACGCACGTAGAGTTAGTTGTTAGTTGATAGTTGATGTGCGTACTCTGTTATGTTTGCTTTGTAGTGATTACGCTGCCTTGAGCCGTAATAGTACCAGTCTGTAATGAACTGCTTTTTAATGTGAAAAGACTCTGTTTTCAACTTAATTCGTGTTTGAGGATCGTTACCAAAGATGTGTACAGGGCCCCTGCTCAGCCAAGGTTCTGTGTATTAATGTATATATTTCTCATTTCATTTCTTTAAAAAGTCATTGTATCATAATCCATTACATGTTCATATTTTGTAGTTGTTTCATTTCTGTTTATACATTTCCATAATTTTCATTTCATTCCTGTCTTTCATGTTTTTATGATTGTTAATCACTGATCAGTTTTCTTGTGCAGGTTTTAGGTAGACAGCCCGGGCATTTTCATAGTATTTTGGTTAAATGACATGAAACTAACATTGTTCTGCTGCTAGTTTGTTTTTCATAGCTTTTGTTTAACTTCAGTCTTGCTTTGTACACTTCAGTTTTTCTTATCTGATTCAGTAGTTAAATTTAGATATATTAAGCTGCTCATAGCGTCTTCAGTTGCCTCCGAAAGCCACAGCTGGACTGATGGTGAGGGACTGCATGATGAAATGTGTAGTTTAGTATTAGTTTCTTTTCTACAAATTTAGATATATTAAGCTGCTCATAGCGTCTTCAGTTGCCTCCGAAAGCCACAGCTGGACTGATGGTGAGGGACTGCATTATGAAATGTGTAGTTTAGTATTAGTTTCTTTTCTGCAAACTTAAATATATTAAATCATGTATGACATCTTCAGTTGCCTCCGAAAGCCACAGCTGGACTGATGGCGAGGGATTGAATCATGTGTGTATGGTTTAGTATTAGTTTATTTTCTGCAAATTAAATAATCAGTTACACAAGTTGTTTATGATTACTTCCGCAAGTCATAGCTGGTCTAATGATGAAGGGTCAGAAAATGAATTGATGTAATCTGATTTAGATTTATTTTTGTTGCAATTTTGAATTTCCATAAGCGTAGTTTCTTTTGTGTTCAGTTGGCAGCAAGAATAGTTTAGTTTTCATGTTCACTAGTTTCCTGTTTTGATTCATTAGATTAGCAGCACCTTTTCATTTCAGCAGTACACTTTTACTTTCTTTCAAGTCTTGTCATTGTAATTTCAATTTTCTTTTAAAGTTTCAAGATTGGTAAATCATTATAGGGGATATCACTTCCTTGAACAAATATAACCAAACTTGTTTTTTTATTTTAATTTAAATTTCTGGACGAAAACGACAAAAAGTTAAGAAAGGGTTATCTTGCACATATAGTGCGCCGCACTTCATCGACTTACGATTCCCCGGATTGACAAATTAAATGCGGCAATTTAGGACACTAAATTGACCAAACACCCGCCATACCACCGTGAAACGCCTCAAAGACCCTCTCTTTATAGTCGAGGTCGACGAGGCTCACCCCTAGGGTTACGGAAAAAGGCACCCCAATCCCTTTGTTTTTGAACGACTCCGCTCTAATCCCTTGGATGCTCAGGTCACGACTTATTGGTTGAGTGTCTAATGCTAGCTCCTATTTCTTTGATCAAATTGACGCCCTAATCGATGGCGGCCTTATAGCAGTCGAAGTTGAGCGGAGGCTCACCCTTTGGTTTCACGACCTACTGCTCTTATCCCTTGAACTCAGGTCCCAGTGATTGGTCTTCATGTCTTTAGATATATAAGGAAAAAAAAGACAATAAATAAGGTCGATTTGGTTGGATTCTTTGCTCCCGCCTCTAATAAGTCTAAAATATCCATCAGTACGCCCCTCCCTAGCCACGGAAATAAAATCCATACGGTGGTGGAGGGGAGCACGAGTGTTAGCGCCCACGATACGATGGCTTTGAGCCGACCTGTTCCTTGGTGTGGGGCAGATCGGTTATAATCCAACCTTTATGGCACGAACTAGGCCGGCCGGCTTTGAGCACGAGCCTAAAGGAATAGCCGGAAAAAACCCCAGAAATCAAATCGAATTAGTATTGATAGTGTTACTTTCCAAACGGGACCCAGCGGTTGAGCGAGGTTCCCCGGTAGAGCGGGTAGGTAAGTTGAAACGGTGGCGGAGAGCGGAGAGTCGGCGAGGTGAGGTCGGCGGTAAACGTGTTGGGACATACGGATCGAGAGATAGTGCATTAGGAGGTAACGTGCGATAATAATTATGACCGGTCGACAGAGAAGGACACGGTCGTCAAGGCGCAGATGATGCTTGATGATGTGTTCTTCCCTTCCTTGGAAGCTTCTTGGTGCTCTTTTTCTTCGCTTGGCTACCCTTTCCATAAACCTATGTTTTCCAAATACTACGCTTTGTATACATGCCTCATCCATTGTATTGGGCTTGAAAAGCATCACTTGCTTCCATGCTCTGTTGTCATGAGCCCCCGGAGACTTGGGGGGAGTACTGTTGGGTTATTGGAGAGATACCCAACATGATAGCCATCTTCTGAATTCGGTGGTGTACTCTTGTACACTGCACTTGCAGCCTTTCACAGTAGTGCTATATCCATTGGTCCTCTACATAATCGATGGGGTAGGGTGGGACTTAATGAGGGTTTGGGGGAAATCCTCCCACCTAATTACTAGTGGAGCACCCTCTAGCCTAAGTGTCTCTGTGTGACTTTCACAAGTGGCTTGTGGCCCTCTAACTTCCATCTAGCAAATTACATCAAAATAAATTTTATTCTCTTTGTTTTAGGCGAAGCTCGGGAAATAACTCCTTAGAGTTTTGGGCGCAACGATAATCCGATTTCTAGACCCTTCCCACCTAGTTTATACCTTAGAAGTGATTTCATGTCTTATGAGCCTTAGTGTTAGTAGTATTTAATGTGTATTAATGAGCCTCCCTATATTTAGGGCTTCCTTCGGTCAATAACAAATCTATGGCATGTTATCTTCATTGAATCTATGTTGTTTCCCTAATAGCTTCGGTATTGTAGGTGGTATAATTGATTCACTTCATTCCCATATAGCTTATATGGTCATACGTTAATCTCAATCCACTACTCGGTCATGGTTATTATGGTAGTACTAAGCCCATATGATTAGTGTACATATTACTAGTATAGACTTTTCTTACTGCAGGAACTATGATATGACATATCCTTTATACCTAAGCTATGATGGGATTCCTGCTACCCATATGTTACCATTATTTATCCTAATTGGTGATGTATGTATTTGTTGACATATAGATGCAATGAATATTGAATAAAGGACATTTACATTACACATATTAAGGGAGTAGGCAAGAAAACATTATTAATACTGTGAGCTTAGTGGTGAAGCTAGACCATTACTCTGTATGCATCAATGAAACACATGGTGCTGTATAGTTATACCATTACGGGGATCATGTTCAAACTAGTAGTATGATATCGGCTTATGTGCATAAGGTATGATTTATTCCCATATTATACATATGAAACTGCAACCTAATTCCCATATCATATTGACTTACTAGTAGCTCTATCACAAATTTGGTATCAATTACTCATGTAATATCATGTATAATGATTCACAATGGTTATCATACTAGAACATACAACTGTTATCATAAGCAATAAGGTTAATAGGGTCAATCATTCCATATTAGTTACAAACCATATACGATAAGCTTATCACAATAACGGAATCAAGTAATGGAAATAGATCATATAGGATTAACGCTAACAATACGTCATAACAGAAAATAACTAGTATGAACACCTAAGCTATTACTTGCTTTGTGTTATCATATAGGGTAGAATCAATCCCATGGAACCAATACTAAAAAGAGACAAGCTATAAGACTAGTTATGCTTTGACTTATGTCGGTTGAATGGGTATAAAACTATACTAATGGTAATGAATAGTGTCACAACTACAAAGACTATGGAACCCCTTGACTCTTACCACCCCAAAGGGACTCATCACACCTACTTCAACAACCTTCTTCTTTGCTATCTTTACGGCATTGGATGGAGCGCGTCACATAGAAAAAGAGAGGAGAGAGAGCATCGGTGTACGTACGGGCTTCATACGAGGAAAGCATTCACCGGCTTACAAACACCCTTAATTTATCTCCCTGGTACCACTATTAACTAATGTTACCGCGAGAACCTTGCCCATACTATTACGTAATCTAAACCTACCCCATTGCTAAGAATCCCCTACCCTTTCGGTTATGCCTTAACACCGCTGGTGACCCACCTTCATTATTATACCTTTACTATCTTGATTAATTCATCGAGCGGAGGTACGGCTAGAGATTGATTCGGTATGGCACCGGATCGGTAACCCTTACCTTCTTTATTACGCCTTACCAAACTTAGTGGATGGAGTGCTGCACAACATACTTACCGGCATTGGATCGATGGGAAAGAATCAAGGGCGGGCTTCATAGAGTCTTGTTGTGGACGGTGTTACATAGCGCATTCATCGACTGGAAGAAAACTTTAGAGATTCTGCAATTGCTAACTATGACCTCCTCCACCGAGGTGGATATGATTGGATTTATTAATTTGAACCTTTGGCTGGGAATATACTTACAATGCCGGGAACGAAAAACCTCCATCATTCGGACGCCGGGCCATGACTGGTGGTTACCCTACGGGGGGCACCCCCGACACGGAGCTCACGGGAATCCCCACCCGCGGACTCTACGAAAATATCTTGATTTCACACGAACATCTCTTCGGTAAGGATTGAGTGCTGCTTTGCCTTATTTATCGCTTGGTTTCTGAATTGCCATCTTTCCCACTTGAGCTTGCCACCTTTTCCTCTATATCTGTCTACTAAGTGCCTAACGAGCATCTGTACTGCCTAGTTAGTCCTATGATCCAAGGTCATATAACGTTCCGCATACAATAATAGGGAAATAATAAAAGGCCCTTAAAAGTAAATAATCAAATCCAACGCCCTACTCCAAAGGCTCGTAAACCCCATTCTACATAGGCTTTAGATATAATAAACCGGGGTTTCCCAAATCCCAATAGACCCATATTTTCTAGAAAACACATAGTTGGGCATTCAAATCATTAGCAATATGACCCCTATATAACACCATAGAAACCTAAGCCACAGCGGGCCCAAAGGGTAAGTATCGAGGATTCTATATGGGACGGAGATAGACCTTTGCACCCTTGAAGCTGAGACGGAGCCCAACTCCTCGCCAAGGTAAGGAATTCTTCTTTATTAGTAAGGTACTATTAGGAAGTAGGTATTTATCGAGAATTAGAAAATGACTCTTAGGAAGTAAAGGTAGGCGGTCAAAGAACGGCTGACTACCGATACTCGCTCGCCTACGACGAAGGTGTGATTGAAGCTTGTGTGCCCATACCCACCTGTTCCACGTTGTCCAACGGCTCTGTGTCCTTCCTTCCATCCCCGATCCGCTTCGGCCCGTAAGTTGGGAGATGATTCCTAAGTGGGTTAAGTGAGGAGGCAAGTAGTAAATCTATTCGAGGATAGGCATCAACTACGGAACGCTTTACTCTATATATTTTGCTCACCTAACTAACCTGGCCCCTTGCACTAATGGCCGGGTTGGATTCAATGACTACTCACTTATGGGGAGACATGTGCAATACTACTAATAACTAATCTGCACAGCAATAATTCGCAAGCAAGTAGGGTGGGTTCATAGGCAAGAATGGGTAAGCTAGTGATGTGGGCCATGCCTCTCTTTCGGGTAAGGGTACGACCTAGTGGGTGAGAGTAATCACATTGCATTGTTGTATCGGTAAGGGTTGTCAACGGATGTCATAACATTCCCATGTTTACGAAGAGTTCGAGGTCAGAGGGCTAATGTTTGTTGAGGTCGATAAGGAAGGAAGGTCAAAACCGCCTCACCTCGGTGGGGAATGCGACTTCGGGCATTGGGCAGGGTCTGCATGACATTCTCCATAGTATGGATAGATGAGGTCGCCATCGATTTCTCACTCATCCATCGTATAGGTGAGGGCCCTTCAATTGCTTAATAGAAGAGGCATCTTGAGATACTATGAATGGTGCACAATGATGAATTTGAATCTTTGTTGAACGAGTGTCCTATAGCTTAATAGAGACGACTCCGGACCATGAAGATGCTACAAAAAAAAGCACCGATGTAATGTAGCTACTTATAGGGGCCACCTTCAAGCCATGAATTTACATCGGTTTGTGCATGGCTAACCCCGGCCTTGTGAAGGATTGCCCCGGTGAGGAGTATTGATATTTTTAGTGACCTTCACGGTACCGATCGTCGAGCACAATGAGCCCCCGAATCTTCTTTTCAGCACATAGCAGAAACACTTCTATTTAGAATGTCCAAGGCTTTGATGTGATATTTGGCTCCAAAACCGAACCACCCAAGATGCAGAATATAAAAGAAAAACACCACTCAAGTAAAAAATAGATGTTGTAAAGGTATTGCTATGCTCAAGCTTTGAGGGAAGAAATATGATGATAACTCGAGTAAGTGATAACTTTGAGCTACGCTTCTCTAATGAGATCAGCTTGCTTGCGCGTGGTATGATAGTGCATTTGTTGTCTGCATGCAGCCAGAGAAACAGTACGATCCACAGGTGACGCCTCACATATTTTGGAGAGGAATAGGTCGTGCTGCTAGAAGGCCTGCGAACTCCTCCCTCGAGACACTAGTTGCCATGGGGACGGGTAGCCCCCGCTTCCACGGGTCCGCGGGTTAAACCTCCTAATGGGAATTTAGGTCCTTGCGCGAGCGTGTGTGAATTTGTGTTATCCCTGCCGAGAAGGCATAGCGTGAGGGTTATCACTTCAGCATAGCGGCGGCGGTAAGACGAAAATGAATGAGAGCACAAGATACATATAAGGAAACCGGTGCCCTGAGAAACGGGGAAACGGGGAGGAGGAGGTTATCCCCTGGTTGGTTGTCTTACTTCATTTATGCACAGTACTTTTTGTATGCTTTGATTCATCTATCAATTTCTAAATAAGTATTAAGCCCCTTTTACTTGAGGAATGTTTCCATTCGGCTTGCTTGGAGCAATACAGAGATAACATAGTGATGTTTGTTCCTTGCACGAGGAAGTGCATTTCGCCGGGATTGCCTTAATTTCCTTTTCCACCATGTAGCACTGCGGCTTAGGGTGCACTTGAGTGAGTGAAGTTGAAATTGCACTATCTCTCACCCCTCTTGTCGGGAGTAGTATGTAGATGTTTTAATGTGTGGTGTGCCATCTAGCATGTGCGTCGCGTTCATATGTGGGCATCTTGCATATCTTGTGAGCTTGCCTACTTATTTATCTATTTCACACGTGTTTTGAGCGACCTATGTGTAATAATGATCCCAACATGTCTCCTTTGATATGTGGTACCATGATCACTCCATCCATACTGAGATATGAAGAGGTTAGGCCTCATGCTGTGCTAATATATGCCCGACCTTTCTTGGGTGAAGCCACATTTGGTCACCCATGACCATCTCTAGCTTGTTTGCCTTTTTTTTTTCCCTTTATGCCTTGTATGTCTTTGGACTACATGTACCTTCCTGTCACCTTGTGCATTTGGTTTTCATATTTGATATTATGAATGCATGGTCGTCTAGTTTCTTGTTCATAGTGATTGCTTTTTCATTTCATGAGTGAGCTAGCTTTTGAAGAATATGTTGATCATATACAATACACACCCTCAGAGAGCCTGCCATCATAAGTGCATGGAGAATAGATGAAGAGAAATAGCACTAATAAAATCTGTCCATAAAAAAGAGACAACACTACACTAAGTAATCATGAAATGAGTAAGTAATAAAACATAAGTGCATCTCTTTGTATCATCATGTCAAAAATTTAGTACATACGCATGATAGTATATATTTAATAAGGAGTGGCTACACATCTACATGTATCCCAAGGCTAGCTCCTCTCCCAAACCTGTTGCTTTATATCGCGGCTAAAATGTGGAAAACTCACTGCGGCCCTCATAGTTATGGAATGTTGTTTAGTTACTCTAGTCTCCATGGTGAGAGGTTGGCTACCTCTCTTAGTAGCCTCCACCTATCCAGAGTGTGCACTATGTGATGATGGTCTCTCTGCTGGCTTCTCTTGCTGTGTGCGAGCTCTTGGTCTACCCTCTCTTGAGCTTGAGGTGACCACCTCTGCCCTCCATACCTCACGGCTCTCTAGAGTAAGTAATAATCCTATCATAGTATGTACTTATTATAATATTTAAGTCTATATAAATGAAAACAAATCGAACCTAAAGTGGAAAATATGAAGTGTCTTACTTGGATCCCATGAATTCTGTTCTTAGGATCTATAACTAAGAGAAGGATGTAATATGTAGTCCTATCACCTACCTATACTCGACATGAGACTCTCTGAGCTGGTCGATTACCTCATCATTCTAAATGCTGCATCCACATAGGTGGTGACCTCCTCTCCTCTCCTTATTTAGATTTGAAGTAGTGTATGTCGGCCTTTAGCTGTTCTTTAGCTACCCTCACTACGAGGTACGATGAAATTGCAACCGAACATCTGTTGTGGCCTATAGCTCCTCCTAGCCTCTATAGCCACTCCTTCCCCACAAATCTATGGTTGGCACTACCTACATCGCCAGAAGCTTATGCATCTTAAGCAGCTTCATGGGTGGCCCCTTATTGGGTCCCACCCAAGCGTAATTAAATGCTTGGGTATCCCCAGTTGCACCTAAACCTACAGTAACATAAAAACTCCAAACGTCAGCGTGTTCCATATCCATCCAAGAAACTCTAGAGGAACATGGAAAAGCAATTAATTCTGAGTCACAAGGCCCTCCTCATATGGTTTCCCCTTTGTACTTACCTCTCTGGGGGATTCGGATTCTCGTTATGTATATAAGGAGAGTATATTATGGTGCACTTGAATTAGTACCACGGCCATTGAGTACCACCCAACATGCCTCCTCATGTCGAGGTAACCTCCCTTATTGAACCTCCCTCATAAAGTAACATCATTGAGTACCAACGCTCCCTCTTAATATCGCACCTCGCTCTTGTTCCTGCAGCACCTTGGTCACCAAATATGGAACCGGGGGATTATTTACTTATAATATATTGTCGGGGAGAATAGATGGACCAACGCTCTATATAAACGGGATAGATGGAAAAACAAGTTGTCAATATGAACCGGGGAGTCGGTTCTATAACAACTTTCGGGTGATTCTAGATGGCCCAACAAGTAATATATAAGAACCGGTCTCACATAAGAACGAGATCTCTACTCAAGCGAGGCTAGATGGACCAACAAATTGTCGATACTCCCGGCTTTAGGGCAGCCTGCTATGAACGAGTAGTTATCTTCGGGGGGAGTCTAAATGAACAACAAGTGGTGTTTCTCTGAAGAAAGGAGTTGTTCGGTGCGGATTGAACGAATGCGGCTATGGGGGATTGACTAAAATGGGTATTTGCGGGTTTAGAATGGGAGACTTGCGTATTGAACGTCTTGGGGCCGGCGAATGTGGGACGGGGAATGTGATAATGCGGGTGGATTGTGTATGTGGACGGTATAGAATAGAATCTTGGTATACGGGCGGGAGAATGCATAGAACGGGGCATATTTGAATTAACTACGAGAAGCGGGCGGGTCCGCAGCACGCCTTGAGATCCTTCCTCCTTCTCGCTAAGTGTTCGATTTTGATCTTGTCCATTGTACCGCCCACCTTTCGGATGTTGTCGCCGTTCCCATCTGGGTGGACAACCTCACCTCAAACTATGTTATCAGCCTAATCAATCTAATCCAATGGAACACTGTAGATGACCCCTATTGTAAAATCTGGTAGGTTGCGTGCGTATTGGTGTGTGTGCAGAGCCTTTTTCCTTCTTGGGTTGGATGGGCGTCTTGAATACGGGCGAATGGGGGGATGCATATTGAATGTCTTTGAACGGGCGAATGAGAATGCCTCAGCTCGAATGTGGAATCATGCGGGTGTGGTTATCGGTCGCGCACACGCGTGCGGGCTTTGGGTGAGTGGATTGAATGCGGGCCCGGATAATGCGGGGCGGGCGGATGTGCGGATGGAGCTGAATGCGGGCTGGGAATGAAGGGTACGTGAGATTGTGCCCTCGAATGGATGCTGTCCCTCGATGGAAAAGCTATTGGGAGTGAATTTCCCATATTTAGCTTGGGCTCGATGTCCGATAAAGCAAATTACAGTGATCTCCATTCCTTAGGATGAAATACATCAATGAAACCTAAAACTCCTCACATTGTCGATGGGACTAGGGTCGTAATCTCTAAACTCTCTTGTTTTTCATCGATGAATGTACGGTAGAAAAAGGCGATTTACCCCACCCACAAGCAACGTCAAAGCAAACAACGGGCATAGAGGTAGAGCGGATGGAAAGGGTTTGAAATCATATGAGTGGTGGGGCGCCTTTAAAGTATACGACATAAACACAATACACATAAGCTATTAGGGTAGGATTCGTGTATACCTCCACCTCACCATCGGAATAGTGAGTGTCCTACCGGGCCCTCTCCCTCACCATATCGTTAGTGAGTCGATGGCGGCCTCAACCTCGTAACCTCGGGCCGAGTCCTAATGGGCCTTGTGTGAGGTTCGTTACCTCACCCTACGGGCTTAGCGTCGGGGTTAAGTGACTCACCCCTCTGCACGGAATAGTGAGTCGATGGCGGCCTTGTGTTCTTCCGTTCTCTCTTTGGGCCCCTCCCCCCAAAAGAGGTACCTTTGTCTCCCTCACACGTTACCTCACCCTACGGGCCTCTCCTCACCATATGAATAGTGAGTCGTGGTGGCCTCAACCTGCGTAACCTCGGTGAGTCCTAATGGGCCTTGTGTTCTTCAAGTTGATGGCGCTTTTGGGGCCCCCTCCCCCCTTCTTTGGTCGGAGAGTGGGTTCGTAACCTCTCTCACATTTGTCGAAGTTCGGCAAACCACATAGACTAAACTCTTCCTAGCGCAGAAAGAAAGGAAAAGAAAGGCTTTAAGCATGTTCCTTCTTGAAAGAAAAGCATAATTACTTATATAAGATATCTCATTAATTCTTTGGAAGAAATGCCGAGGGACGGTGAATAAATAGACAATCAATCTATCATCTCTATATCGGAACTAGCGATATAAGCTCTTTTGATTTAGCAAAGTGATATTATCAGAAAGTAAAATCTCCTCACTATCTGAGTTCATATCAAGAAAGGATCCTAAGCATGAAAGTCAAACGAAATGCCACGAAACCCTATCTCACTCAAGTTCATTCATCCCCGTGACTCTCTGGTGCAGAAAGAAAAAATAATTACGCACTACACGGCATCCCAGGAGTGAAACTGTCAAGGTAGATACGTATCGAATCCAAGGAAATTGCCCGAAGAGAATTGATAGTTGTGAGCGGGCGGTACCTCCTTCCCCAATCAATCCTCTTTAGTTATTCCCCTAAATACAAGAGCTAGAAGGGAAGGAACTTATGCGGAGCTCCAGGTTCAATATCCTCTCTCATACCATGTCTCCGAGAACTCACTATGGCGGGCGAGGGCGGTCGTCTCTTCTCGTTTGCTAAGCGGGAATCTCCAACTAAGAAAAGAAGAATTCTATTCCTCGGCCTTGAAATAAAGAAAGGCTAAGGTGCTAAGGTGCTAAGGTGCTTGCTGGGTGCGGTTTAGTACGATTCAAAAGCATGAAATAAAGAGGTCGGTATCTCGGTTCGGGTGGGTAGTGGGTTCCTCCTTCCTATTCCGCCTAAGAGAAAGCCTACCTTCCTAAGATTGTCAAGCATTCCTATCTATCTTCCTATCTATCTCGGTGAAAGCGGGGAAGAAGGAGAGCCCTCAAAGTAAGTCACTATTTACATACACCGCCCTCAAAGTAAAGTCTTATTTATTCCCCTAAATACAAGAGCTAGAAGGTCGAATTCAATCGATCAATCACAAGGTGCGGTTTAGTACAATATCACTAGTATTCACATTAGAGCTTCTGATGTTTACTAGTATTGATAATTAGAGGAATATCTATACACTAGTTCCATCATTACTATAGTAACAACTACACGTATACATCGTACAACGGGTATAAGTATGAAGTGTATACAACATGCTTACTCATTACGCTTATTACTAGTGTTATGATTACATATAATACTATCAATACCATTATTTAACTAACATGGAAAGAATCCCATACTAAGGAAAAGCCCTAATTGAGGGAAGGAAACCGGGATCCCTACGGTGCCTTTTACCTTTATACCTTTATACTAGGGAGGTTGCTAGGTGCTATTTACTGTATGTCTTGTTGTTTGTTGCTCTTGTACTACTCCACCCTTGCCTTTGCGAGTAGTGCATTTAGGTGCATTCAATTGGTTATATGGCTGACCACTTCCATTTCTCTATCTAAGTCAAGGCCTATGCCTAGATTGCTTCATAATTTATAGCGTCTTTAGGTAAATAATAGTACGGGTTGGGTGGGAATAATAGTGAGTGTTGCTGTGTAGAATCCCAGCGGCCATGTGCTCTAAAGGTCAATCTACGAGCAAACCGGAGTTATAACTACACCACCTATGAGAAAAGTAAAGTGGCGACACTCCGCATGTTGTGGTTGTTATGAGTTGAACTGGTCCCCATTGCCCATTGGTCGTGATATCTACCCCTTTACGAAGTTCCGCTCCCGGACGACACCCCATCTATACTACTTATATATCGCTTGGGGCTGGCGAGGGCAACAAGCTCATACGAACATTGACATCATCAACATGTTTTGGTTTGGAACTCAATCTCGATTTGCACTTGGATCTGATAGCTTCACCCAAACTTGTAAACTCGTCAACTGGGCGAGGAAAATTTATGGGTTTGGATACGCGAAGGCCCTTCCTTTTGGTATCAAATCATGGCTCTTCTGTTTTGGATCATTTATAGATTCAAGGTAAACAACCACCTCTATTGTATCCTCTATAAGGCGCTCGTATGGGGCGCTCTGCCGCCCTGTGTCCACCTGTGGTAGTTCCGGGTATCGCTCTCACTGCGACGGGTTCCGTTACGAGAATACGGGGATGGTGCGGAAACAAGGGAAATATGCGGCTCTGGTTCAACTCGGCTAACGGGTTCCCTCTCTTCCTTTGCACGAACGGGTTCTTGTAGTTGCTACTTCAACGGGTTTTGAATCACTCGCATATCCAATTGGAATTTGCTTATATCCCTTAGGCTGGATCTTATTAAGTATATAGCATTTCATTCTGAAAAGTCGTTCATATTATGAATAGGGAGACTCTGCAAGAAATTGGGTACCTAGAACGAGGATCTCTTACTGATGGTTTGTAGCCGATGGTAACCCTCCCACTTCTTTCAGCTGTAGTAACAAGGAAGGTGGGTGTTAGTGGTTCATCAGGAGCCAGCCATTCTTGCCTCTGCTTGCTGCCTGTTCGATTCACCGGGACAAATATAAGGTTATACAGTATGTCATACGCTTTGATACGTTACGCCTGCTTTGTCTAATACATTAGTGACTCCTAGCTTTCATCTCATGTAGCCTTACTTAGGGCGTGACAAGTACATAGGCTCCTTCCCCTCTATCATACCCACTATAAAAACCATATCGCATATTAATAGAATAGGGAAAAGCTTGCACTCCTCATATTAGGTGCCCTCCTATCCTACGAAGGGTGTGGGGTATAAAGGTAAGGTTGTTGGTTCATGCCATCCCTCCCGTCCCCCGTATAAGTTCATTGTTGTACTTGCTAAGCATTCATTCAGTTCGTGGTCTAAGGCTCTTGTGCTAGCTCTTGAGTGGTGGACTGTGAGTCCACTAAACCTTTTTTTACCTAGGAACACTTTACTTTATCGCTTATGGAATCACACTTGCTTACTTGCTTAAATACACTTGGGATACCGGAGACTATTCGGACCGAGCTTAGAGATGAGATCCATTGGTAAGCAGAACTCACTTGCTAGGATAGGAAGAGCACCGTCATACTTGTCATTTTCGGACACCGCGCACGCTGCGCGCCTACCCATCATACGACCTAGACACAGTAGCACCTCTTTCTTAATGAATCTTAGCTTTGAGGTACCACTAGAGACCGGCGTGACACTGTTTCTTATCATTGCTTTCTTCACATTAGGTAGGAGTCGGCTTGTTGCTTGATCGAGGACCATGTATGGTTTGGCGGAGGATTTAGGCGACGGAGTCAATTTACCTATTGAAAAAGGCAAGTTTTATTTACTTACTTTGCCCACGAATTTGAGGATTGGTACTTCCAACGAAATTCAAATGAAACGGTGATTCGCTTTAATCAAAGAAATTGATCGATCCGGATGAGCCATATCCTTTTTGAGTTTGAGAGCAACATTTCTGACTAAGTTTTTGTTACAAGTTTTGATATTCTTATTCTATAACACGGACACCTCGATCTACTTGTGATAGCTTTGTTTACTATTTTATGATTCTTAGGAGCTATTAAAGCTATTCATGAGCAATTCTTTGGATTACATTGCAAAGTGGTGGATTATTGTTTCCCTTATTGAAATGAGTGGGTAAAAGCAGCAAACTTTCGTCTCTATACCCTACCTATACTATAGTAACTTACTAGATCCAAAGTCCCACTGACAAACCACAATGGAGAGGGAGTACGGGGAGTAGGAGAAAGCGCCGGAGGCAGACACGACCCGAGGCTGAGCCATACCAATAGGACAAGGAAGGCGGTGAAGGAAGTGGGGAGAGCACTTAGACCGGGGGACTATTACTTCGACCCTCTTTGGATTCATGCTTGTGCTACTTAGCGTGGGTAGGTAGGCAGCGACTAAGCACCTTTATTGAGGAGGGGAACTACGCCGGCGGGGAGCATGAGATGGGGGTGGTGGTTGACCTTTAGCTTTGATCCTTTCACTGTCGGATGGCTTGGGTAGATGGGATTATGGTTGTTGGTGTGGGCAACCTCCTTGAATGAATGAGACGGGCTTCGGACGCTGGGAGGCAGAGATTGAGTGTTGTCCAACCCATGACTTGGTCTTACGACGACACTTAGGATGGATTGGTATGATCGCCTTACCCTTCTATTACTACCGCCTTCACTGGGAGCATGGGTGTTGCCCAGCCCATTCATTGAATGAAGCCCAACCGGAAGACTAAGTAGCAAGTATGGCATGCATCTTGTGAACGCCTTGGTTTTACCATTTAAAGGGCTTTACTGCCAGGCTTCGTGGAGCCCTTGCACGTAGTGAGTCGGGAATGCTATGATCCTTAGAGAAGCATAGAAGGCACCGGATGGGATGGATGGATAATCTTACCCTTCCCTTTTATGTTTACCTTGCCTTAGGAATTTCTTCTTCGTTCGTGCCCCCACGTAGCACCTTACGGCGAGCCTCGCCAGAGTACAATTCTTGAATTATAACACCTTTGCGGAGACCTACCTAACTTTTGTTACTACCCTAGTGTGAGCGGCAATTCAGTTATTTATCCACTAAGAAATACATCAGTCATAGCACTAGATGCAGAAACAAGGGTAAAAGCACCTAGAGAAAAGAGTAGGAGAGGCGAGGTGCAGAGATACATATGGAGTTCCGAAAATAAGAAATTGGTTGTAGATACTTGGAACATAGCATTTGTAGGTGAATATCTTTGGTTAAGTGGATCAGCTGAAAGGCCATGCTAAACCAAACATACTATGCTTTCTAGTGATGCTTCAACCGGAGGTAAAGCTATGCTTTGGCGCTGTTCCTACCTTTCTTGCTCTAACCTTCCTCTCTTTTGCCTTCGCTCACAACTTGCTTTGCTACTTATGCAATCACAACTCGGTAATTGGTAGCTTTAGAGAACTATATTTGATGGGGAAACGGTACAAATTAATGAATAAAGCTAGCAACTTCGATTGCGAATGAATTTAAACTTACTCGATCATTTGCTTATTCTATTTACATGGAGATAACCTAAAGACTACACCACTAGGACTCAAAATCAAAAAATAATCTCTTTGAGGTGATGTTGCCATCTTTTACTGCTACCTATCTTTATCATTCAGTTAACTCGGGTACCGAACGAAGGTAATTTTGGGTAGGCAAGGATGCTGCAGGCTTTAAAACTGTTGTGGATCAACTCGGTAAGGATAGCAAAGGCAAATTATATGGCAAAAGTGCGATTCGAAAGAACAAAAAGGGCTCATTCATAAATACGAAGTCAACAATTAAGATCCTAAAAAGATGAAAATGTAATCTTTGTCTATGTAGCAATTGGTCAAAGAGATTCTTAGTGGCTCGAGGTAGTTAATACATTTCAGAACGCGGCACAATGGAATATACCAACGGCGGTAGCTGGAAAGCTGCGGATTCTCCCGCTACATTTACAATATCTCGCTCTTATCTGGGGGCAACTTTGTGCCGAATACTTCATGTATAAGAAAAAACATACATCAATCATTTATGACGATCTCTCCAAACGAGCTGCGGCTTATCGACAAATGTCTCTTCGTAAGAAGACCACCTGGCCGAGAAGCTTATCAGGAATTTTTCTATTTGCATTCACGTACGATGGGAAAATGTTAAATTAAATTCCCCAGTTAGGTGAGGAGTCTTCTTTGCTCTCACAGAGTAGTTGAGACTCAATTTTGGAGATGTTTCGGTTATATTACCACTAATGCAATTTTAGCTGCCGATGGACAAATATTTTTATCCGGCCGATCTATTCAATGTCGGGATCAGGCACACTTTATTAATGTGGGTCTTTCCATATCTAGAGTAGGATGCGGCTCGAATAAAAGCTATGAAAGGTAGGCTAAGTTGAAGTGAGTTAGCTCAATTTGCGAGTTGGAGAAAGCTTTTGCACAATTTGCTTCCGATCTTGATAAAGCTACTCAAGATCAATTGGCAAGGGGTCATGGTGCAGGTTATCGAGCAATCTCAATTGGCTCTTTGAAAAGTATAAGAACAAATAAATACTATCCAGGAACAAATGGATACCTATATATATTAGAAATAGCATAGGTGAGAAATTTGGTATCCAAACGGGGAAGAAAATTCACTCCATAAGTGCACACAAAGACAAGGCTAAGCTCTCCACATCGGTGATCACACCATGCGAGGAGAATAATTGGCGATGAAGAAATTGATATTGCTATTCTTAAAACAAAGAAAACAACGAGGAGAGAGCCGGTGAAATTAGGTCTAATCTCTTGCTATGGAACTTCATGCATGGACAAGGAATCAATATCTACTACTATTCCAAGGGGACTATTAGAAGGGTACTAAATAGGACTAAGAAGCGGCTATTGGAATGGCCAAGTTATCCCAGATCTAGATCTTTAGATCGGTAGAGAAGAAGTAAAGAAGTGAAACGTAGAGATGCGGTATCCTTATGTCTGAACGGTACTCAATATGTATGGGCGATCACCTTGCCCTGTACGGACACTAACAAGCTAGCTTGAGTATAGGGGTTGTGGAGCAACGGACCTTATAGCAACAACGACTACTTGGCAGCCCGGAAGTAGTTTATTCATGCATCGACGGAGCTTCGACAGCTAGGTATCAAGCCCATCTGGTAGCCCAAGTTTGCCCCATAAGGTCTCTAGGCCATGGAAGTGAAAGAAGAGAGAAGCTAGTCCCCCTTCCTTTCCTTCTTAATTCATGGAACTTAAAAAGGCAAGTAGTAAAGCAAGTAGAAAGGCAAGTTTCTTGTTGGGGACCAACCGAAGTTTTTATAGATGGAAACTACGGCCTTTAGAGCTAGTGCGGTGCCTAGTACTTATTGCTAAGACCTACCCGGGAAGGAGTCCGCAGTGAGATTGTGAGACTAAAAAACCTGTGGTGCACATGGTAAGAACTTTGGTACTAGCCTAGCTCGAGTATCCCATGCGAGTAACTAGTGGAGTAGCCAAGTATGGTGACGAGGAGAGTAGTATCCAAGCCCACCCAATAAATCCATTCAAGTTGTGTATTTGAAAGTAGGTTCTAATGAAAATGATTTTCACTACTATATGCCGATTCATATGTTGAAACAAACACTTCTATATGCAGAGTACCTTATGTATTAAGTCCACGTTCAACCAACAAGCATGAAAGCATTTGCATGGACTACCCTATAGGTTTCAACGGCTAGAACTACTGAGCCGGAAAGGGTTTATTTCATTCTCTTAACTTAGTTGAGCAATGACTTTTACGGCTCTTTTTGTCTATGATTGATTTTTTATCGGAAATTTAGATGTTTCCGACCCCTTATTCCGGCGGCCAGATCGTGGCAATTGGAAGTATGCGTGGGGCTATGACCTACCTTTTGCTTGCCATCTTTCTCGGCCGTTCTTGACAGTTTTTTCCTCAATGTGTTCCCAATCATCCACTCTTACATACATCGATCTTCCTAATCATCGGCTTCATGAGCATATGGCCAACCAACTTTGTTCGAAGCATGCTCAACTACCTTCACAGGTCAAATGCAAGTATCCCTTTTACCGTTTCTAGATTTGTACATCATATGTATTTCGGAAGCTTCTTTTGAGCATGTGCTTTGTTGGCTGAAAACATGCCCAACTGCGATAGCCCACTATAGAGGATAGGGCAGGAAAAGATTTCTTGCTAAATTGTAACGCTTTTGTATGAGATCATTTGGTGAGCATATCCATGGCAATGACCTAGAAGGCACAAACTTTGGAAGTGTGTGTGGAAAAGATAAAGGGAAGGGAATTTCATTTTGAACTATATTTCGAGGTGAATAAATAGAAAAGAAAAAACCCTATATGAGAAGAGCCAATGGGCGATAGTACTACATAAAGGAATGAAAAAGAACTATGGTCGGTTGGAAATGCTCATATACGTATTAACCACTTCCTTCATGTATTCCTCATCGGGGCGATGAAGCGATTTGGAATGTGAGGCTATCGGCGGAAGACCTCACCGCCTTCCCGAGATAGCTACGCGGGGAAAATTCTCTTATAAGAAACAAGGGAGTTCGGGGGAGTGAATTGATTATTGGTTCATCAATTTAAGCTGGCAAATGCCTTCCTTTGGTTAAAGTTCCTTTCTCATCTTGGTTTTCGGGCGGGTTACGGGGGCACATTATGTAGGTCTTAGATCATGGCGAGGTTTTAACCCAAACCACATGATTCGGATAGATGGGATAGATAAATAGTTAGTTGAGGCTCAAAAGAGGAAGTTTCTCCCACTCTTTCACCTCACGTCGAAACAATCAAATTAGAACCTTTGAACTACTACAGGCTAACTTTAAGCAATTGATAAAAATGGACGGATGGGATGGAAGGAAGAATAGAACCCGAAACTTGACTGCTAAAGTATCCTCTTCGGATGTTGATCTTGCCTGAGACATGCCATCTAGCCAAAAATTGCCCAAAAGTCTCTCGAGAAAAAATTCTGCTAGAAATAATCACCATAGATCTACATGGTGGGACGGAGCACAAAAAGAACATTCTTGTCATCAAGGAAGATGCTCTCCCGAAGGCTACGAGATCGCAAGAAATCGAGGCAAGAAGCAATAAACAACCCTCCAAGACAATGACCCCGCCCAACAACAAAAAAACGAACTCGAGAGGCCCTCGGCATCGACAATTATGAGGGTTGAATATTAGCAAAAGAAATCTTCATTTAGTAGCAAAGCAGGTCTCCCGGATCCAGAGATAAGACACCAATGTCCAAGAATCGGAAAGAGATGAAGTTGCAAGATAAAAAGTTGGAAGACCGTAGAGAAAAAAAAAAGCTACGACACCAATTTCGCCAGAAAGTCGAGGAAATCCAGTCAATTAAGAACTGAAAATTATAGGTCCAATGAACCAAAGTTTGGTCTCGGTGGACGTTATCATCATCATCATCATAAAATAAAATTATATTTATGATTATTGACCTCAAACATTTAGTCGATAAAAATTACATCTCATGTAAATTTATATTTAGTAATATTGATTATTGACATTCAATTGTCGGCATGGGTCATTTGTAGAGTAGAGACAAAATGTGTGTTAATATGTAGTAAGATCGGGAGATGAGCACAAATGCGGGTAGCGGGCACCTGGTGGAATACTTATATAGTTTTCCTACATTGGAGAGAATACGATCAACGCCACTTCAACATTGCACGATGTTAGCCAGCCTCTCTTGCCTTCTTCCATCGATCCGTTCCACCTCTTTGAAAGCAGTGCTGCCCGTGATATTGTTTTGATCTACTGGTTGGACTTAAGCCTGCTTGCATCTTTGGGCAGGGCCCTCAGATTAGAATTACTTTCTCATTTTGTTTATGAACTATTTCGTACTCTTCCTCCCAAAGACAATTGATCTGGTGGAAGTTCATGCATGTACATCTGAAAACTCTCCACCATATGCAAGATGGTGAACATATATCATAATGGAAAAAAACATACCAATGAATGTCAAAGGAGATAAAGGGTAGACAAATGTCTGGCGTGAGCAATTAAAAATAGATGATCTTTGAAATACATTGGGACTTTTGGGCTATTAGTGGTTTTCAGGGTCTGTTCTCTCTAAATGATTAAATTTAGTGAAAAACAAAGGAAATTTGGTGATGACCTTATAATCGAAGTGTTGTAAAGGTTTTTAGGGTGTTGAATTCATACATAATAGAAAAACTAATTTAAAATAGCAGAGTAAGATTTTTATAATTTTTTCCACAGTTAAGGCACAGAACTTCCAAAAGTAACACTAAAACAACTTTCCATTAAAAAAAAAAAAACATACTGATATAAATATAATACAAATATAATAATATTTATGATTAAGATATTTATATATTAATTATTTTAAATTTTATATAAATAATTTATTTTTTATTATTTATTTTAATATTTAAAAAATTAATTTTAATATAAAAAAAAGTAAATTCAATATTTTTTTTTTAAATTTAATAAATCAAAATTAATTTTTAGCCCATAATAAAGACTACCATAGAAAATTATTGCTAACTATCTATAATCTTTATTATTAATTTAAAATTATTTACATCAGGGTTATAAACATAATAAGCTATTTATTTACAATATGGCCTTTAAATATTTATATAAATTTAATACTATAAATATGTCAATCTATATGTATCTTAGTCTTGCATCTTATCAAAGAGAGCTTGGGATCAAATCTCTTTCATATGAATACATGAGTTCTCATAATGGAGCTCAAAAACCATAGTAACATTTGATCAGTTTATGTAATACCCAACAAAAAATAATAATAAAATAATAATAATATTATAGAATTTATGTTTTAATTAATTTTAGTTTGAAGTTATTTTTTTGTTTTAACATAGGGTTATTTTTATTTTTATTTTCACAAGTTAAATTGTTTATAGGACATTACATTTACATTATATTGTGTTGGCAAAAAATTTAACTTAGCTAAAGTTCAACTCAATTAGAATTTCCTCGTTAAAGTACCTTGTAATAGGAGGTGGTAATAGTACACAATATTAATGCTCTTGGGTTTTTAGGATCTACTAATAATCCATGAGAATGTGATCTCTTTGAAGAAATATTCCTAAATGATTTCAGTGAACATAAATATCTAGTGTCCATGAATCACACATAAAATAGCTATTAATAATAATAATGCATGATTACAGACTAAGTTAATTCAATTAAATATCATCATATTATGAAGTATCATGTAAACCATAAAATTCAAAAATCAAATTCTCATGAATCAAATAAAAAAAAAAAACATTATATAATTAATAATTTTTATTATTTTCATGGTTAAAAAAATATATTTTAATCAGCCTGAAAGCCTGAAAATAAGAATAAGAAATGAGCTCTACTGCTCCTGATTATTGGTTGTTAAGGTTTCCCAAGTCTCTTCAACTCTGGAAGTTCAAATCCGAAGTTTTTCTATTGCATATTCGAAGAAAAGGCTGTTCCATTTCTTGGTTCATTTGTCTGACCGTTGGTTGTGTGTGGCCAACACCGACTAACTTTAGCCAAATAGGCTTCCTTGGAAGATGCAGAGTTTTTCAATCTCGTTTCTTGATAGGCATGATATTGTACGTCCATGGAAATCAATTTAAACTCCTTGTGGAAAGAGATGTTGCAATTCTGGAGCAAGGCTCCTTTGTGTGGTTGTTTGAATGATTTGCTAACAGCATGTGGCCCGCCACCTTTTCCTAGTCGACTGATAGCCCATGAAATCGTAATGATTGATTAAGTCGTTTCCTGTATTTCAGTCGAGACTATTTTTGCTGGTGCATTTGCATAGCACCTCTGTCTGCATGCGATGGAGGATGAGGTTGCATTCAAAGCCATAGTGCAGGCTCAAAAACCTCGAGATCTTATTCTCCTTTCCAAAAATGTGAAGGAATTATTTGAGAATTTTAGGATGGAATTTCTCTTTGAATTTAGTTCTTTCAAAAAAAAAGTGATGGTAGGAAATTTTGTGGGTTTGTGGCCAAATCCAAAAACTATCTAAATCTAGATCGTAGAACAATGTGCCCCTAAGCCGGGGTTTCTTTTTCTTTTCATTTCTCAATAAATAGAAAGATATTTTATTTTTTAAATCAAGATCGTATTTCATGGGGTCTAGAGGCCTTTTTATCACTCCATGGACTTTGGATTTCGGTCAGAATTATGATATTCTTGTCATGCCTAGGTGTAAGAGTGCAGTACATACACACCTCCCTTCTTCATATTTTGGAGCTTGAAGCACTAAAATACATTGGAAACAAGCTTGGCCACTATTTGGATAAAACAATACCAAAGGATGTGAGTTTTCTTGTGCTCGCATATTTGTTAAGAGTAGGCAATTTCTGGGAGGACCTAAAGATAAATCTAGGAGAATGGAGCCATACTCCAAGATGGACTATGAGCATATTCCTTTCAGAGTGCAACAATCATCATACTCATGGGCACTTTGCCAAAAAAATTCTAGCAGAAAAAAAAAATTGAGCGAAATGCAAGCCCTATTTTGAAAACTGATTTCCAACTAGTACAAAAAAGAAGGAATCTAAAACCTTCTTTCGGCAAAAACAAAATTGAGGTTCTGATCAGAAAAAAATGAAAATCTTTACTATGGATGAAACCCCAAATGAAGATTGGGAAATACGTAAGTAATACATAAGTATCGATGGAAAATGAAGTGCAAGTTCCCTGCTAGTCACCTCTCCATGCCTAGAGTCTGTTTTGATGAAAGATCATTGGCATTGACAGCCTCCAATGTTGCGAAGATGAAGATATCTACCCGAAATCTTTGCGCAACTCATTTTACCGTCATCCCGTGGGAGGCGAGTGCTAAAAATCCCTCTCCTCGAATGTAGTAGACGTGGAAATGGATTCTAACTAACTTGGTTCGGGATCCCAACTCACTTGAGCTCTTTGTTACGAAAGTCTCCCAAGTAGCACAATGAAAGTCTCCCAAGTAACCTGATGTATTAATTAGATGTCTTCTTATTCTCTCAATACGTAAGAATTTACCCTTGTAAACGTAAGAAAGGAGTGAGTTGTATTACACAGCTGACAAATATAAATTTGTCTCCCATGTAGACCCAAGTCGAGTCCCTCGGTAAAATATCTCATGGAAAAAATTACAATATAATGAATTCCCCATATTTCGTCGACCTAACTACAAATTTAATATAATTTTTTTTTTCTAAATAAGGCTACTTTCTATTATTATACCCTTTAAAATACAGCTGGGGCCACGTACTCTGCCCGTTCTAGCCTAATTCGAAGGCATAATTCTCAAAAATGGCAAAAATGGGTACAGCACGAAGGGAAACCGGTCAATAAGTGGATATTACGCTACCTTTAGGAAGGAAACCAATGTTGTACATGAAAAACTGAAAATTGTTTACGGAAACTTTAGCCAAACATTGAAACCATAAGCTAAATAAACCTTGGAACCCGAAGCCATGAAACGAAAGAACACGAGAGTTTTAGGTGTCATTTGGAGTGGGAGGTGTCTCTTCCACAATTAGACACTTTGTACTCATCGATGTGTTCTTAAATGTCTTTGGAGGTGAGCGTCCATTTGCATGGCAGGCGCCTTGGTCTGCAGGCTTTGCCTGACTTGTTTTCCTTTCTTCCAATCATCCCCTCTTGCTACCCAGAACCTTGTTTGTTGCTATCGGAACTCTCGCTATGGCTACCATAACCCGGGGTCGCTCTTCGCGAGCTGCAGAAGCATTTGCTCGGTTGGAGAGTTTAAATTTAGTCGGGCGGAGGCCGACCACATTGGTGGGTTCCTCTTTGAAGGACACGGTAATGGTAGTTGTGACTCGTGGACGGTCAGGGTTACTGAGAGAAAGTGAAATTGGTAGAATGGGTGGAAGGCGAAGGCTATAGTTTTTCCGGTGAGCGAAGGCGGAGAAGTAGTCATGGCAAGGTATGTTGAGCGAAGGACGGGGAATGGGCTGGTAGTTCGTCCCGCCCCTTTGCGAGGTAGGCCCGGATAACGGCCATGGGAGATGTTCCAAGGAGAAAGGAGAAGTGCGGGAATGGGACGGGGAGAAGGACGGCGGCCCGCCCTCTTGCTGCGCACGCACGTGTGCGTGCGATGACGAAGAAAAATTAATATAATTGTACTCTATTTGTGTCAAAATAAGTATAATTAGAATTAGAATTTCCCAAATTATTTTTTTATCATTTAATATATGATATTTGAGTATAATCATACAAGCAAAACCTTTAATTATGAATGCGAACACAGCATTGAATTTTTTTACATTCATTGTAAAATAATTTTGATTACTACAAAAATAATAATGTTATATTTTATATGTTTTAAATTTTAGGAAAGTAAGGTTAATGGTAGTTTTTCAAATTATATGTTATTTTGAAATTAAAAAAATTTTTATAATATTCAAGATTATTTACTTAATTTTTATTAATATAGTTTTAATTTTAACCTATAATATTTAATATCTAATTATAACATGTTCCTTTTTTTCTTTCCATTAAGTTTTCCTTTTTTCTTTCCCATTAATTTAAGATAGGTATACCATTTTTTTTAAATATTCAAAAAATTAATTTTGTAATAGATATTTATATAATAATTATTTTTTTAATTTTTATGAGGGGAAATTTAATTAGCATTATATCATGTAATCATATGAAAATCATAAAATTTAAGGTTCAAATCCATATGAGTCAAGCCAACTAAAAATCATTTATATATAAAATAATTAAGTATATATATATATATATATATATATATATATATATATATATATATATATATATATATATGTTTGTTTATTTGTTTTAAATTTAATTATTTCAGCCCTATGGGGTGTAAAGAAAACAACGACGGGGGTGTTATTTTGTCCAAGTGCAGTATGGTTTAAAGGTTATTGGTTCGAAACTCCATGAGAAAAAAATCCGGCGATGCTAAGGGTTGGTGGCCAGTGCGATCCTTGGTTGATTTTGATGAAAACCCAGAATGCCCTTGGCTCATGGATATTCTAGCACAGTTAATTATTTCGGTATATATCAGAATGTACATTACCTAGCAAACAAAAAAAAATTATTATTTAAAAATATATATAATATCCAAGTAGTTTATCTTGTCTTTTAATATAAAAACAAAATTCTCCATGTAACTTGGGTATTTTCCACTTTTTCATTTTAAAGTTTGTTAATAATTCAAAATTAGAAAAATCATATGATCTTAGAGGAAACATTAGTTATATTATTTATGGAATTTGGTTATTACTTTCATACCCTCTTAATGGGTTTCAAAATTGTTCTCATCTCAAGAATTGCATAATTGGAAAGTAGTGGGTGACTTGAAAGCACATTGCGGGTCATCCATTCCTAAAATAAGTTATGTTGTTTTACTAGAAAACACTTCAATTTGTGTGTAATTCCATATATATATTCCCCTCAAACAACCGATTGACCCCACTGCGTTTTCATTCCAAAATTAGTTATTGCTACTTTAATAAGTTACAATGGACCCTTTTAGCTCTCCTAGTAGCACTTGGTCTAAAGTGGATATTGGTGAATCACCCGACCATTCCACTTGGACCCCCACCACTTTTTCTTTTAGTTTTCGGTTTCCTTAATTGTAGCACAATTTAATATTTTTAGCATTTTTTAGGTCTAAAATACGGGTGGATTTTGAGGCCCTAAACCACATTTTTTTAAATCACTTTGTCGGCCATTGTGAATTTTCAACTTGACATTCATTATCGGCAATTTTATTCCTCGGATAGATCTTTCTAACGAGGTATCGTGTGCGTCAAACAAAGATCATATGTCTGAGATTATGACCCTAGGAAATTGACGTACCAATTTACCCCAACGGGGGCCCATAGTTTGGCGTTTCATTTTTTGTAGAGTTATATTTTGGATGTTTAGGGTTCTCCATCGCTTTTCTCAATAATAAATAGGCATTTGAGCCCTCATTGTAACACGAGTTCAAAAGACTGTAGCACTTCACATCTCTTCTAAGAGATAAGCTACTAGTGCCCTACCTAGTTTATTTCTCTTTTGTCCACGCTATTTCAATTATGTGATATTAATGAAATGAAGTCTTATTTATATTGTATACATGTGTTTACGTGTATTTTATTACGTTCCAACATAAGTCTAGATCGTTAATTGTCAGTGGTCTGCTCTTTTTCAATCCTTCTTTGTATATCCCCAACGAGGTCGGGTTACCAGGGTTAAGAGGCTCGATACGGTTGAACCTTTGCAAGATCGGCCTTACAGCACGACTGCTCACTTCGCTGGGGGATGAAAGAAAAGACGAGGAAGCGAGGAAGTCCCGTAAAATATTGCTCGAGGAGGCCCTCGGAGAACAAAGGAACGTGATGATGGATAACTTTGCCCAAATCCTTCAACCACAACACAAGTGGCGCATCTACATCCGGTAGCCACTTTGGAGGCACAACTCCTTTTAAGGTACAAATAGCTTTGAAATCCCATATTTGAGGACCAAATAGATTCAGATGTCGTAGATAGATGGTTGAATCTATTAGAATGGTATTTAATAGGTTCATGAATTTTCCAACCAAGAAAATATTACTTTTACACTCCTAAAGCTGCCCCCCATGCCAAGGAATGGAGGGAAACCACGATGAGAAAAAGGATAGAGAGGGAATCCTCTCTATTTTTAGTCACACCCACTTGGTCCCTTACACGACGCCATCAAGGAACAATATTATCACCAGGGAGCTATGAGGACAAGTACATACAATGGACTACAATGCGTGAGAAAAGGGATCAAGATGTGCATGGTGAAAGTATGTTCCATACCTAACACGCACGAAATTGGGTATCAAATATTCGAAAGAAAACATTTTGTTGATACCACTATTGTCTCCATGGACCATTCAAGAGGAAATGGAGTTCTTGACATATCCTCACTTGGTGCAACATGCAATTGTACCGCGAGATTGAGCACAAGTTCAAACGAAGAAGCGAGACTTTGGATACGTAGATCGAAGCAAGGAAAGGTGCCCCCAAACCGCCAAGGCAAGACCCAGATACCTTCATCCAAATCCATGAAAATAACAACACAGCGAAGCCAAAGAAGGACAAGGAAAGTGGTGTGACTTCCATAATATGTCCACTCACAACCATGATGAAGTGTTGTGCCAAGCGATCATTGGTGGCCGAGTTGGCGTCTTCGAATGGATGCATGCTACGAATCTGAATGAGAACCCCGACAAGGGAATGACAAAGACGGAATTAACAATAGAAGACTGATACACCATGAAGATCAAAAAGGAGGAACTATAGAAATTTTAATACAATTATTTTTCAGGATTCTCCTAATCTAACAATATATGTCCTTTACATTAAATACGAAGTCCTTTACTTAAATCTTTGCACGAGCTAAGTTTCCAATTGCAAACACATGAAGAAAGATCAATCACACATGTGAGATGTTTTTTCAAGGAAAGAATAAATCTAAAAACCCCACTATCATATATTATGTATATATCATGGATCATGATAATATCATACAAAACTCTACTCCAGAATGTAAATGTAATATACAATCATCTCACACTATTGCAAAAATTGGCACACAACATACACCAATTCATATTGGAAAACACTGCCTCCAACTAGCAATCTGCTAATCTCAATCCTGAATTAATTCTCCTGCTGCTTGCATTGACTCACCAATCCTCTTGGCATCTCCAATGTGTGTTTGGTTGCAAGTGTGCACCACTATAGTCAAACTGATAGTCAAATTGTCCCTTTCACCTATCTAATGGGTCTCCATGGATGCGACATGCATGTAAGCAGTTAACGGTAGTAGATATTCGATTGCATGAAGATCACTCCATATGAATTAATTTAATATTTAATTCATAATCTCTCACTAGTGTATCTTTAGTTCGAACTAAATTTAAATAGCACAATTGAGTTTAACTCACTTGGTAGGAGTTAACAGCCCCCCTTTTACAACTCCCATAACTAGACATCAACTTTATTTTACAACTTTGTATCACTCGGTTACAATGAAGTCCTAGCACGTCCCACCAACCAACCTTTTAACTCAAAATTCCTTCGGTTAGCTGGTTTTCTACATCGATTAATTGAAATCAAATTACTTCAAGAGAATATATTATTATTTATTATCCAAATGTTGTTAAGAGATAACAATAATCGGCATGCTGCATTCTATTTTTAGACATGCAATCGGCAGAACCTATTCACATAATTCAAAAATAAAAACCTTATCCATCCATATAATTTTCTCAACCATCTGACAAATTCTTGCTAAAATAGACTTTTATGATCCAAATTCTAAAAATAGACATATCACCTAAAATTAACTGCCAGAGCCCACCTAGTGTAGGTGCTTAATTTTCACTAGGATCATCATCTTGTTGAATCTCAACACTTCCTCTCAAGGAAGGTTATCCTTCCGCCCGATCTATCTCTATGGTATTCAAATTATACGGTAGACGCCTTCGTGGTCTACATCTCGTTTTCCCGCAGGAATGTCTTGGCTGATCTTCCGACACACAATCTACGATGAGTGATGCGGGATATCTATATGCTTAGATATATCATCTAACACGGGATTAATCGAGAGTTTAATGCAACTCTAATTATCACAATGAATTATTGTAGGATCTAAATAGGAAGGCAAAGCAAACCGACGGGGATCTTTCTCATCCGGATAGCCTCACATGCGGCTTGACTTGCTGTGATACCTTTGTTGGGCCCGAGTGCCATGAATCTGTTTCTGTTACCGAAAAAGCAGTTTGTAGATCCAATATTGAAAACCCTTCCAGATGTTCTCTTTTGCAATAGTTGGGGCACGCCCGCCCGATGCGCATCCCAGTGAAGCCATGCAACTTCACCTCATCCGTCTGTACGTACCATAAGACATACTCGGATGTGCCACAATCTATCTCGGACATGCTTGCTCGCCTTCCAAAATAGCTTGTTAGGCTTAACCATCAGCTTGACTAGCGTTCATTGCATAGCATATGTTCGGTCTTGTATTAACTAAATACATGACCGAACCCACCAACTATCGACCTAAATGGTGATCCCTGCCTCTCCGGATGTAACGTCCTCTTTATCAGTTTCTAAGTAGAGTATCCATGGGTTTGTAGCCCTCCATGTGAAACTTACCAAGTAACTCCTTGCATTATTGCCTTGAGACACAGCGGTTCGCATTCTTCTTTGCCATATTTCCAATCGAGGAAATAGTGAGAGCGCATATCCTTCATCTCGAACTCCATTTGCAAGGTAGTCCTTGCATGAGTGTATGTTGCTCATCACGATCGGTATTAAATCATCAACATAAACTAAAAATGATTGAAAGCTTGCCACTCCACCACAATGGTATAGGTTTGCATCTGCCTCTGTCTCTTGGTGAAGCCAAGTCTAGTGAAATAGATGTCGATCCAAATGTACAAGCACGCGGTGCTTGCTTCAGCGCATACAATGCTCTTTTGAGTGTTTGCACACATGCGACTCACTGCGAAGATCTAAAATCCTTGAGTTCTCAATGTACACTTCTTCCTCGATGATCCCATTGGGAACACGGTCTTCACATCAATCGATGAATGTGCCAACCCATCTACGGCGAGAAAAGGATGGTCCTTATGGAAGAATACCATGCGACGGGTGCAAAGGTTTTCTTCATAATCAATCCCCTTGATCGTGAGAAGCCCGGAGCCACAAATATTTCCTTATACTTCTCAACACTCCATTAGTAGATTTCTTTACGTTTGTAGATCCATCTTAGACACGCGGTTATCAGGCGGCTTGGAACAATTTCTGAAAAACTGCTACTTTCGACAATGGAGTCATACTCATCCACTATTGCATCTACTCATGTGAAATACGCATTAGCTTCTGAATGGAAGATAGCTCGGTAAAAATACATTTGCTCAAGAGAGCCATGTGTATCTAGTGAATCGGTCGAGAGGCCCCGTCTGTCTTGTCTTTGTGGTAAGGGACTCCCCGTGCAATGCCGCATCGAGCTTCACCCTCTCGGCTTTTTGTGGTACGCACGCGCACGCAGTTCTGATGTTTGGCTCACGTAGTCGCTCTCCACTCCATGAACACTCACTCAGTGGTTGATCCACATCTTGAAACTCCTTTGAAGACAAGAAGTTCCTTCTGCGAATACTGAAGTCTGAATCCCTCTCCAAAGAAGTAACCATGGCTTCTCCTCATTGAATTTTATATCTGTGCACCAGTGTTTATTTGTTTGGAAAAACCACACAATAATTATGGGGTGTTTTTGTGTACCCATAAAATAATAACCCAACGCACACAACGTTGACTACGACAACTACTGGCCGTTCTTGGTCACATGCACAAACGAGATGAGCCAAATGCAAAAGTGAAAGCACACGATTTCTTACTGGGTAAAAGCTTCTTCGGGTGTACTCCTATTGCCAAGTAATCTATGGGGACAATGGTTTTGTGTCTGTGCGGTGTTGCATGCTTTCGCCCACAAAATGCATTGGTAGGCCCAGATGCTGGCCTTAACTGGTGCATCACTGATCGTTGTTCTTCTCTCCCAGCGACCCCATTTTGTTGTGGGTTATGGGGGGCGATATGAGTTCTCTCGAATTCACTTCTTGCTACGAAATCTTTGAATTTGTTAAAGGATATATTCACCATTATCACTTCGTAGAGCCTTCACTTGCTTCTGACTCTCACCAGTAACGACTCCGAAGAGCTTTGAGAATGTTTGATCCTTATTCTACATGAAGAATATGCGACATCTACGAGAATAGTCAGTAACAATAACATTGTACATGCAACCTTCTAGTGAAGCAAGCAAGATGTGGCTACCGTGCTGTTGGCAAACTCTCTCAAGGATCTGACTGAGCACGGTTCTCTTTCATGAAAAGTGACTCCCAACTTTCTTATGGTATGCCTTGGCGATCTACCTTTTTGCTAAGTACCTGGAGTCAAGTGGGAGCCTGCAATACCGGGTCATGAAGGAAGAGAGATGGCCAATTACTGTGCCATAATTCACCCTCATCCCGACTCACCACTTCTTCTACTTTTCCAACCATTGCGGGCGCAACCATCTACCTCCGGCTTGTAGATATTCTTCCTCGAATCTATCCTCTTGGTTTGACCCAATGTTTTATGTCGCGGGAAAGATTTTCCATCCTTGAAAACAACGTCTGTACTCATCCTCCAAAATCGCGACTAAGACCAAGTTTTTCTTTAGACTTGGAACATGCATAACATATTCCAATAGAAATGGTTTACTGACTCCCTCTCAAAGGTAATGGTACCAATTCCGGTGTACCTTTGTATCATCCATTGTCACCCATCGTCACCCATCTCTATATGCATGTGAGTCTCTCAGTGTTTAGCTCCTTATCTCTGTCATGTGGAAGGAAGCACCACTATCAAGATACCACCGATCCCATTGTGCTTGAAACCAAGCATGAGATCAAATAGAAATCAAGTTCAAATTTAAGAGGCAAAGCCTCTGTTGCAGCTCAACAACCTTCTTGTTCTTATTTTTATGTGGGCGGTTAGTGAGAATCACCCACGTTCGTGACAATAGAAAACACTTCTTAGACAATCTGACTTCTTTCCTTTAGCCTTGGATTTTTAACTGATTCGTCCCCTTCCCTTTCCTTGCTTTTGCGTAAAAGAGCAATCTATTCATCATCATGCTTTGATGAAGAGCCATATATGGTGTTTCGCCGAACTCCTCATAGATCCGACCAGTCATTCCCAATCTGGCGAGTTTTCTCATCCATTGACGGTATTAAATGGCCCCCATGCCAACTCAAAGTCCCAAGAGAGAAAAAATCACCAAATGATCATGGCAACTAACGGATTCCAACACTCCCAATTCATCCAGGCAGCTGAAGCAAACTTTGTGAGATACTTAGGAATATTGTCGCTATACTTTTCCATTTTATCTTTACGAGTTTATCCTTCGGCGCCAATTTTCTATGGTCGTTGTTTACTTTTTAGAAAAAAGTCATTCAAGCCTTCCACATTGAAAAATGGAGTGGATTTTATGAAGGAAGCAGAGACAATATGGTCTCTCACACTAGCATAGTATTCTTGTCAAGGTAGACAATATGGTCTGCACTGTGCAGACATCGAGTAATGCATCATCCATCGAAGTGGGCTTAGGAACATCCTTGTCGATGAATTCCTTCAAGCCATTATCTTGAAGCACCGCATCCATATCCTTCCATGCAATGTAGTTCAAGCGCACCTCGAGTGCTTACTCTGGAAAACCATTGAAATCCATTTCGATGTTTACTCAATGGCTGCACCAAGAAATTCTTGAGAAAATTAGAGATTGTTTCCACCAACAAGCTTCATTCTTTGTTCAATATTGAAATCTTGCCTATAAAATGCCATGTAGAAATTTTAATACAATTATGTATTCTGATTCTCCTCATCTAACAATTATATTCCATTAAATACCTAATCATGCCACTTCCAATCTTTGTGGAAAATTTATTATTAGTTAACTTTGTGAAGAAAATAATCCATAACACGGTCATTTTCTTGAAATCATAAAGAATAAAAACCCCATTATCATATATTATGTATATTCGTGAGTAATGAACATCATATACAAAACTCTGTCAAGAGCATCAATACAACTAGCTAGTCTCACATTGTCATGCCACAAAAATTAGCTTGACCTTTTTAATTCTGTACGCTTATTTGCACTCCTTTTGCACAATCACAATGTGGTCTGTCCCCCAGTGATTTAATTATTTCTGCCCTTTGTTGCTCAATCTCATTGGAATCTCCAATCTCCATTTGGTTACAAGTGTGCACCCACTATAAATGTCTGTTGATAGTCAAAGCATTACTTCCTCACTCTCAAGCATTTGGTCTCTAACTGGATGCGACATCGCTGTAGTTGCGACAATCGTCTTGGTTACATGTGAAGGTGTCACATCTGAGTATTTATGTGACTCTTATATCTCACTAGTGTACCTTTAATTACAACTAGACACAACTTCTTTCATTGAGTTTAACTCACTTGAGTGAGTTGAAATACTTTACAACTCACATAACTACACATCCAACTCTTGTTTAACTTTGTATCACTCATTTACAATAAAGTCCACTCTAGAATTTCCCACAGTAACCTTTGAACTAGAAATTCCTTCGATTATTTGGTTTTCCACATCGATTCAGCAAAATCGAGAAGATGTAAGAGAATTGATTATTATTTATTGTCTAATTATTTTAGAGATACTTAATAATTGACATGCATTCTATTTTAAATGCGATTGACGAACAGCGTCTGTGCACATGCATTCCAAAAATAGATGCCCATTCATCCATATAATTTTCTCAGCCATATATAAATAGATTATTTGCTAAAAATAGACTTTGATCCAAATTCCAAAATGGGCTATCACCTAAGTATTTTGCAGACCCCACCTAGTCGCAGGTGCTTAATTTTCACTAGGATTCATGTCTTGTGAATCTCAATGGGAACTAGAAATCCAAACGGGGGCTTCCTCTTCCATTCCCATATTTGGTAAAGGGTTCCCCATTGTAGTTCATTGTCTACATCGGGAGCCAAAAGAACCTCATTTTAGCAAAGGTTGTGAAGCGACTGGCTTTCCGACCATAGAACACCCACGGTCGTACACCATCGGGTCGCTACACTAAGGACGAGGATCTTCGACAACCATTGTGATGTCGCTTCATTTAACATCAAGCCCTTCACGAATGAGGTATTATGTGGCTTGTTGCTCCTCTTGATGTTTCGCGTCGTATTAGGCCAGCCATACTTACGGAAGCGACATGATGTGTGTGAGTCTCGGCCTCACGTTGTTGTTGTTACTTTGGGAAAATAAATTTTACGGGATACAGTATGTAAAAGCACACTTCCATCTCTTTGGATGCTATGAGAAACAATGTAGTAAGCTCATTTCCAAATACGGGAAATTTTTCTGATGATTCTTCTCGAGGAAAAAATTTGGCCCACGACCTTCGGACAATGCTCCTCCCACATGAAAATAATAGATAGAAAAGGTCATGGAGGAGTACAAGGACATCTTCACCTCACCACGGAGTGCTTGCTTGTTAGGTCAAGCACACCCATAGAATCTGACCTCAAGTTCGCCCCGCGCCCAATGGACCAATCTATCGGTGCTGCGATTTCAGAGAGCCGACGAAATCAAGAGGCGGTCGGGGCTGCCGCTGCAGAAAGGTCATATCCGGTTGAGTTCATGCATGCAGGCAGTGGTGTGGAAGAAGCTTTGGGGCTTAGAGACTACGTATTGACTATCGGGTGCTAAAAAACATCAACTTTGTCAAAATAGGTACCGGTCCACAGTTGGCAATACTTGGACCAACTCGAGGGAAAAATATTTCCAGCAGATCGGCCAGATGCCGGGTATCACCGAGTACAATCGAATCCTGCGATGTGTGGAAGATTGCCTTCAAAGCGAGGAGGGCCTTTTGAATGGTTGGTCATACCTTTTGGGTTGAGGAATTCTCACGCAACCTTTGTGAGGTGATGAAAGACATCTTGCAACCATTTACCAACTCATTTTTAATAGTGTACTTGGATGACATCATAATCTTCGATCGAGACTTGGGAAGAGCACCTCCACCACATCTGACGAGTCCTCCAAACATTGCGGAAACACAATTTGTGTGCCAATTTGGAGGAGTGCACTTTTCGTGACCCGGTTTAGTATCTAGGATAAATTATTGATGAGTAGGGGGTGCATGTGGATCCATCAGATTCAATTCATTGGGGTCCCGCTGACCCAACCACTCTAATAGAGCTCCACAACTGGGTCTTGCCAATTTCTCTTGCGGTTTCATGTTGGGATTCTTTCATATCACTTGGACCTTGAGTCAAGTCACTAGGAAGAGCGAAAGAAAATTATTTTGCATGAATCTCAATAGAAGGCACTCGTAGATTAGAAACATAACCTCTTGCTCTCCCCGGTTCTCACATTACTAGACTTGAAAAAACCATTTGAGATTGAGACAGAGATGTCTTTGACTATGCTATTAGGCAGTTCTTACTCAACGGGGGCATCCGATGACATATCATAGTGAGATATTGTCGACACAATTTGGAAGTATCCCATTTATGAAAAATATATGTATTCCATTGTACGGGCTTTTCGACAATGGAAACATTACATTTGGGGAAGGAAACGGTCATCCACACGGACCATGAGCCCTGTACGTTCATACGGACACAAGGGAATTTTCAAAGCATTCACCATGCGAAGTGGTCCACATATACGCAACAATTTAATTTGAACATCAAGTACAAGAAGGGAAGCACCAATAATGTTGCAAGCGCACTCAACGGACCACCAATCATGGTGCTAACCACCATGCTTAACTCTTGTGGGCACGAGACTTTTTGATTGGCCTCTTCTCTATAAGAGTGATCTAGGGTACGGCCACACATACAAGATGCTTTTGAGTTAAGTAAGTTCCAAATTTTTCCTCCAGGATACATTGATATATCACTGGGATACCTTTAGACGCACTATAGTTGGGTCGTGGGCATTTCGAGGTCGAGAAAATAGTCGTCTTTGCGAAGTATTTCTATTGGTTGAACCTTCGACGGGATGTAGGGAAGTACATCGGATCTGCACGGCTTGCGTCATTCAAGCAGGGTATCAAGAATAAAGGGCTCTATACTCTTGTTGCCTACCCCTAATCGACCTTGAGAATCACTTATCCATGGATTACATGTTGAGCCTTCCTTATACTAAGCATGGCAACGACTTCTTTTTGTAGTGGTAATGATTCTCGAAGATGGCCATTATGGCGGCTTGCAATATGTATATCTGTTGAAGCCATTGTTAAACTTTTGAATGGTGTGGGTATACTTTAGGATCCCACGGTATATCATCTCATATTGGGATAAAAGTTCCTCAATAAATTTTGGTCCAACCTGCGAGTGAATGTTGGACATCAGTCTCTAAAATTCCACAACATCCCATCCCCAAAATGATGGCTAAAAAGGTCTTCAATAGGATGATTGTACACATTCTACACATGTACAACTCAAGAATCCACACACATGGGATGATAGCCTTCCCTATGCACAAAACAACTATAAATAGGCTCTCCACGGCTCGACTGGCCTGACCCCCTTTAGGTGGACTTGGGATTCCAACCACTTTGTACGATGATGTATCCATGCCATTTCGGCTACTCAAGTTAGTCGGCTCATGTCTAGTTCGGAAAGTGACAAGGCGCACAACTTCGTGGCGCATTCGGCACTTCGCCAATAGGTTCATGAAATATTGGATAGAGCCAGGTCCCTAAGTACAAATAGCGACATGATCGTACTGGACACCTTTTAACTTTCGAGTGGAGCATGAAAGTGTGGCTACATTCTGAGAAGGAGCGTATCGGCTAGGACTGACTGCAAGCTTTTCCCCACTACGATATGGGCCATGCGCCATCACCAAGTCGATGGGGGACAATGCCTTAGGCCTAGTATTCCACCATTCCTTGGTCTACACCATTGCTAATCTGGATATTTAAAGCCTACTTTCCACCATTGTTGGACACATCCAACGTTGCAAAAACAAACACCAACGAGTTAAACCAAAACTACACAAAAAAAGCCACAACTAATTGGATCATGGACACATAGATCAATAACACACGACAAAAAAGGATCCAACTATATTCAGGTTGAAAACGGAGACCAACTCCTTCACCGGTCACAGTGGCTCACTGAACCAAGTTCAACATAAGTTTCCTCATCTCCATGGAGGAAATCAACGCAATGGGGACCATTGCTTCTAAAGGAAGAAATGATCCGGGTTTTATATTAGTGCCATACAAACATTTGGACCCCCACCATTATTTCCCTTTCAGTTTTAGAGTTTCCTTAATTCTTGCTTGTTTACTATTTTTGGCATTTTTTTGGGTCTGAACTTGGCTGGCCGTTTTGAGGCCCTAAACAACGTTTTTGGAAAATCATATTGGTGAATGAGAGTCTTCAATTTGAAATTTTTTATTAGTAGTTGTATTCCTCAGATATATATTTCTAACAAGGTATTGGCCATCTAGCTTGAAGATTGTATGCCAAAATTCGCTTAGAAATTGATGTACCAATTTGCCCCAATGGGGCCCATAGTTTGGTGTTTCATCTCCCAAGGTTAGGTTTTGGTTGTTTAGGGTTCTCCATTGTTTCTCAATAATAAACAGGCCTTTGAGCCTTATTGTAACACATCTCGAAGGCATGTAGCCGCCACATCTCTTCTCGGGGGCTAAGCTACTAGTTCCATAGCTAGTTTATTTCCATTCTATCTTTGTAAGCATATTTTAGTTATGTGATATTAATGAAATGAAGTCTTATTTCTATTGCATCTATGTGTTTATGTGTATTTCTATATTTATTTAACATTCACATGTCTCTGGATGTAGAAAGCTAACATGGGCTTTGTCATTCTGCCTAGTCCATAACTTTACAACCTTGGCATCATGTGCATCATCTCTCTTTAATATGGATTACTAATTAGATAGAATTCTATATTTCTATCCCAAATTGAAATAAATATGTTAAACTCTGTAAGAAATGATAGTGGAAGAAAATGTTGCGATATTGTTGAGCGTGTAGTTAATATTGATGAAAGGTATCGAGTTAAAGGGGTTGTTGGAATATACTCTTCTTGTCATCTGCATTGGTTATATTCATCATAGTCACGAAGGTACCTATTGTAGTTTTCTCAAACCAAATGAGGAAGATCCATATTTGGTTAGAAATTCCTTTCCGAGGGAATTTCAATGATATATATTTTTTTTGTCTGCTCACAGAATCAGCTTTAGAATTGAAATACGAGAGGAGTTGGCATACTTTAGCATTGATCTCTTGATTAATGTTTAGTACTAATATCATTAGGTTTCTTGATAAATCACATTACACAGAAATTTAGCATGGCAAGATCACAAAGAAATTTTTCCAAAGTGAATAGAGAAGGAAAATCAATGGCAGAGAGCCACATTCTGTGGGAAATATCGATCGTTCTATTATGTTTGGGCATATGGCATGTGCATTAGTCACTTTGTGAAGATATTGTGCATGATGAGATCCCACAGACATCATTTTCGATTGGACGTCAAGGATTAATATCGAATTCCAACGTGCGCAAGGAATAATGCACAACCCATGGCATACAACACTCTGATGTAATCAAGCAATTAAAAATTCGGATTGATGACTTAGGTTCAAGTATGATATTTAATCTACGTTGAGGTTAACCTTCAATCTACCTTGTGATGGATATGATGACCAACATTGTTTTGCATCAATTTTCTAGATTTGATATCAGACATCCAATATGCATAAGAACTTAAGAAGGTAAATCCGGAAATCGATATAATCCAACGACGAAGAATAATTTATTTTAGCATTCCATATTTGATATTGGATGTGAACAAGTGTGGAAGATAATGTATTGCTCATAACACATGGTGTAATTTGATGATTGCAAACCTTTTGATCAAAACTATTTGATCAACATCAACCTCTCTACATGCTCTAGCTTTAAAAAGGAAAAGAGCTAAATAGATGCGAGTCTGATGCTAATAAAACTACACATATGGTACAAGACAACAATGACTTGGGTTAAATAGTGATATCAAAATTTCTTGTGATGACCTATGTTAGATTCATAGTGACTGTGCACGGCTTTACACCTGATAGTCAATTATGGACAATGAGATGTGATAGTTTTCCTGAAATTGAAGTCAAGGAATTTAGTCCTTGAGTTAAACCTCAGATCATGGAATAATAGTTAAGGAATAGTTTCGTGCATCGATATTTGATGGTTTTAAAATAAAATACAATTGAAAAATTTGGAAAAAAAGTGGATCTGAGGTTAACAAAAAAATCAGCCCTAGATACATAAGGAAGAACAATCGACGTGATATGTGTGGGTAAAGGGTAAGAAAGTAGGTATTGCAATGAAGAAAAGGTGCTTTGCGGTTCGACGAGAAGGAAGAGGAAGGTACTAGTTTTGAGAAGAATTTTAGAGATAGATCTGGTATGATGACCCAAAAGTCGGAAACCTGATATTATTGCTAGAAGAAAATAAAGGAACGGTGAAAGTTATCAATATGTTGAGAAAGAAATTATAGTCAATTGAAAGGAATGGGTGGAATGCTATACTTGAGATTCAAGTGCAGAGAAAATAAACATATAAAAGAACGTATCAAACATCAGTGGTCTAAATTACACCAAAGAATAAAGGAAGCACATAAATACAAATCATGGAGAGACAAATCGGATATTTGACAAACTACATCAATAATATTTCAACCATATAGTTACAAATATGAGTTTGAAAATTGATGAAAGAGGGATATTGATCTGAAAATAGGTTGGATAACTTGTGCTTTTGAGAACCCTCACTCGGTTAAACAAATAAAATATCTAGCTTTTCTGCTGACAGTTGCGAGAAATTATGCTTGAAAAGGTGTATGATTTTTAAGCTAATTTTATAGTCTCTTGATCCCATTTTATTTTGCTGAGATTAAACATGTGTAACAAAAATATGGCTGCATAAATAAAATATCCACACATAACAGAAAAGTGTCTAGGAGTTCACCGAAATATTGTGGGCTACGTCTCCTTGAGCTTTCGTCATCTTGACTTGGTTCTTTGGGATTATGGTAAAATTTCTTTAAAAATTCCAAACAATCCAATGGTTAATGGTGAACGAAAGGGCTTAGAATACCATATATATCCTTTTCATGGTTGTCATCACTTTCTATGAGATCTAGGCTCCCTTTAGACTTGATTCCATACATTTGTGCCTTCGGCCCTTTGAGCTTCTCCATGGCACTAACTCCTTTAGAATTATTTTCTTTCCACAAAACCACACTCCACTATCTCCATCACACACCAAAAACCAAATATCGGTGATAATTTGCTCAGCAGGCTGCTTGCATTCCCAAAAGCTGACCTTCCTCCACAGTTTGCCTGGGCTGCCCAAAAATTCCCTTAAGCTTATACGAAGGTACAGAAGTCTTCAAAATAAGATCCCAAATCCTTTCATTGGATTTATAATGAAAAAATTAGTCGGGATATTTATTTTTTCATTGAAAATAATCTCTGACCTAACTCTAGGTTTCGCCTCCGACACTTGTCGGCACCACTTCGCACTAAAAATTGCATTGAAAACTTATCGGATGGTTATCAACCTCTATAAGTCTTGAAATATTACGGAACCTCCATAAATGTATTTAGAATGCTGATTACGGTCGAAATGACTATTGGTTCATTATAGAGCCTGCATTTTATACAGCTGGGCTTCGGCTAGCTGTGGAAAAAGTTATGTGATGGCCCTGGAACTTCATTGAAGCTTCTCGACCTTCCAAAGTCTTCTAAAAAGGATATTAAAACCACACCATTAGTTCCATAACATCTGAAACATCCAAAATTGACTAGTTTTGAATAAGGCCTCTAGCTCCCTTGGCTGGGCCTTGACCCAGTATTGCCCTACGGTGGCCCATGAATTTTACTAAAGCAAAAATAAACTCAAAATTTCTACGATGCATACGCAACCCTCAACAATGGCTCTAGAATGTCCAAGTTAGTTGAAATTGACTATTCACACCTCTAAAAATGGTCGAAAATTGAGTGAGTTATGACCAAAACAACTACCCCAATTTCCTCCACTAAATGCGGCTACGCAGTTAAACACTAAAAGTGGAAGTCTAACAGCCTAAATTTGGGGATTCCTCCAGGAATCTCGCTATTTTAATCTCACTTAACTGAAGTTTAATCCTGGCCATGAAATAGGATTGAGGCACTCTTGGCGCTCTTTAATTAAAAATTCTATTGCCTCATGGTCCTATTGTGATGGTCATATGGCGGGAGGGCTAGCCTATGGGCTAGCCTCTCACTCCTTTAAATCGATCCCTGTATTGCTTTAAATAAAAATATGGACACATCTTTTTCAAAGCTTGCTCCATGGAATAATAGTAAAGGTTGGTGCTATTACGGGGGAGGTCATGGGTTCAATCCACACCTTCGCCCATCACTTAATCTTTGAACCATGCAGACCTTTAAGCTTTGGTTAAAACCTTCGATTTGCCACATTTTAATACGTTATACCTTTGATTTACATAGGCTTTTAAAATATTAATAATTTAAAGTTTGAATTAATTATAATAATTTTTAATATATATATATAAAATAAAATATAATATATGCTTTTTCAACCATATAATATACTATAAATATATATATAATCAACTTTTAAAAATAAAAATAATTCCAACCTTGAAATATTAGGAATTTTACCCACATATAAGACTAAACTTGATACGAAGTGTGTTATAGCAATCATCATTAATTCATTATTTGGAGGACTTTCCTCATGGTAGTACAACCTGCCACATCATCCATGTACCTACATTACTTGCTCATTTTTTTACGTCTTTCCATTTCGATCAAATGAAATATCTTCGTCATATGATATCGATTTTTTAGGCAGTTTTGGTAGCCGAATTAGGAAGACAAGATATACGCAACATCCTAGTTTAAACCCAATCCATAACTTTGAATTTTGAGCTATCACTTAGGTCCATGATCAGGTTCTAATCACACCTCTGACAGGAATCTTTTTGGACCCCAAAGGCGATATATTGATTTGTATAGTATGTAGTACAAAACCCTCTCTTTTCGGCCTCCATACACTTTGGCTTGCATGGATAGTGCCTTTGAACCACAACTCGGGCCATTGTACTTCCCCTCTTAGATGCTCTTGTCCTATCTATCGAGAATTGTCTTCCTTGCACTCATGAATTTACGGCAAGAAATTTTTAGGGAGAGTAGCTAAACATCCTATCCTTATTCATTAGTCGAGGTGGCTCCAAATAAACATGATATTACAATAGAAAACATGCATACATAACTAAAATTTATATATGCCAAATGAATGTATGTCTTTGCAGGTTAAAGTCAAACCACTTCTCACCAAGCCACTTCCACGAGGAATTTTGCTACTACAAATCTTCTACATATGAAACATATATGTTCTCACATCAATGATGGAATCCTTGGTTCCACTTTTACTTTGTCTTCTGTCCTCTTGTTGCATGTGCTTGGGACGATTAGTTGGATGCAATGTCCAACATTGGGAAACAACATGTCCCCTCTTCGGCCAATATTATTGAAACCTTATGCACCTTCTTTGCAAGTTGCCTTTGCCTCAACTACTTCTGTATGCCTTCATCCTCACTCTGACATCTCGAAACATCATGGTTAAACCAACCACAATATGCAAAGAAAATATTTCTTCCTTTCAAGCATGCAAAATTGTCACTTTGTGCAGAAACATAATCAACTTGACTATGGGAAGAATTATACCTCACATGCTACTTTGCATGTCCATCCTTTTTTCCTTCTTGAGGAGATGAAATAGTAGAGGTTCAACTTTCTCTTGTAGACTAACATCATCGTTCTTATCTTGAAAACGGTCCCCGAACTTGCATGCTGCTTCCTAAATTTGCCTTCATTTTAATCTCTTCTTGCAACATAGGCTTCAAACATTGTGTCAACTTGAAAACAAACTTGACATGTTTGTTTTTGATTTAGAACTTGGAACAAAAGTTCTCTTTGAAGTTGCCTCTGCCTTGAGGGCTTTGGAGTCTTAGCCATTAGATGCTGCATAATGAAGACCAAAATTCTTGGGTCTTTCCTCAACCAAAATAGGATCAACCATGCCTTGTGCATGTTTTCCTAAACCCCTTGACTTCAATATAGCCATTTAAACATTAACTGGACCCTATACCTCTGTGCCGTTTTCAAATGGACCAACACATCTTTCGGAAAATGACCGAAGACAAATTAGAGTGAATTACCTCTATTTGTGTGCCAGGTAAAGGCCTTGTTGAGTCCAAATTTGCATCTTTTCCATACACTTTTCCATACCTTTTTTCACTCACTAAAAAACCATCTAGGTATTGTCAATATCATGTGCGAAAAGGTATCTAACATGGTTTTTAATTATATTTTTGTGTTTTCTATTTGATCTAGATTTTGTTCATTGTTGCGGAATCTTCCACTTTCAGCATTGCGCAGCTTCCGCGGCTACGACGGAACTCTGTGCTACGGTGTCACCACAAGGAAACGAGCCACATGGCGGACGCAGGAATGGCACGTGGACCAGTTCGTGTCCTACTGGTTCAAGCAAACTCGTCCAAAGAAGGCGCGGTCGAAAGGCGTCCACATGGAAGTCAGCCATGGGTTTTCATGTCGGCCGGACTCTGTTTCGTGGCATATAAAGATCCATACGGCGGTTTCTAAGCTGCGGAGGGTTAAATCGACATACGTACGAGCCTGGGTGAATTCAAGCATCCACCCTTCCGTAGATTCACTTTCCAACACGGCCATACTCCTATATCCGTGGACGTAGTGGTCTACGTGCTCTCTGGCCATCATGACTTTAGAGAGCCAGTTACGGTTTATTGTTATATATAGAGCGTTTGCATACGCACATAAAGTTGGATGATAATTGAAGTATTAGTAAATGTACTCTTTGACATCTTTTTAGTACGTTACGTAGTGATTGTTGCACTTGTGTCGTAACACTACCATTAAATGATAGTATTTGCTTTTTAATATGAGAAGACTACATTTTTCAACTTAATTCGTGTTTGAGGATCGTTACCAGAAATTTGTGTAGAGGCCCCAACTCGGCTAAGGTTTTGTGTATTAGTGTATATTTCTCATTTCATTTCTTTAAAAGTCATTGTATCATAATCCATCCACTGACTACTTTACGGTTGTTTTTCATTTCTGTTTATACATTTCCATAATTTCCATTTCATTTAAATATTTTCATGTTTTATGATTGTTAATCAACGATCAGTTTTCTTGATTGCGGGTTTTTGGTCTCGGCCATTGAGGCATTTTCCAGCATTTTGACTAATGACATGAAACTAACATTGTTCTGTGCTAGTTTGCTTTTCATAGCTTTTGTTTAACTTCGGTCTTGCTGTACATTTCGGTTGTATACGCACAGTAGTTAAGTTTAGATATATTAAGCTTCTCATAGCATCTTGATTGCCTTGGCTTGGTGGTGATGGTGAAGAACATTCTGAAATGTGTAGTTTAGTATTAGTTTCTTTTTAAATTTATATTAAAGTTTGCTCTGTATCTTCGGTTATAAAGCCACGGTGGGTGATGGTGAGGAATTTGCATTATGAAATGTGTAGTTTAGTATTAGTTTTCTTTCTGCAAATTTAGATATATTCTGCATTGCTCTAGCATCTTCGATTGCCTCAAACCACCAATTTGGGTGATGGTGAGGGCCACGTGTGAAATGTGTAGTTTAGTATTAGTTCTTTCTACAGAATTTAGATATATTAAATCATGTATGACATCTTGAGTTGCCTCAAGCCACAAGCTGGACTAGTGGTGAAGTTGAATCATGAGTGTATGGTTTAGTAAATGGATTTACTTTTTTGCAAATTAAATATCGATTTACACAATTTGTTTATGATTACTTAGAAAATCATAGTGGACTAATGATGAAGGGTCGGAAGATAAATTGATGTAATGTTTGATTTAGATTTATTTTGTTGCAATTTTGAATTTCCTTAAGCATAGTTTCTTTTGTGTTTTTAGTTGGCGACAAAGGTAGTTTGGTTTTCATGCTCACTGAATTTCTTGTTTTGATTTAGTAGATTAAACGGCTGCTTTTCATTTTCGGCACATTTTTCATTTTCTTTCAAGTCTTGTCATTGTAAATTTCAAATTGCTTTTAAAGTTACGAGTTGGTAAATCATTATAGGGGATATCACTTCCTTGAACAAGCATAACCAAACTTGTTTTCATCTTAGAATTTCCATTTCACCTTAGAAAAACCAACGACAAAAAGGTATAAGAAATAGGTTGTTATCTTGCACATATAGTGTGCCGCACTTCGCTTCGACTTACGATTCCCGGATTGACAAATTAAATGCGTGATTTAGAGCCTAATTGACCAAACATTTGGCGCCGTTGCGGGGGTGTAACTAGGTAGCTTCATTTCTTAAAAAAAAAAACATAAAATCATAAAAGAAGGAAAACTTGATAACTATTGAGAGTATATACTCCTCTTGCACTTGATACGATGCAGAGGAGAGGTCAGAGAGAAAGAGAGTTATTGGTTCGTAATTTCTCTTAAGTATGCTCTCTTCTTGCACCTAGGTGTGATACGGAAAGTGTCAGAAGAAATTATTAGCCCAACTTTTTTTTTAAAAAATAAAAAATGACATGCATAGAGCGAGATTCTGAGGGGAAGGTTTATAGCTGCAAACCAAGAGTTCGATTTTCATAACTCCATCTTCTTCAAGGCATGAACCCGGATTCACCACCATACCTTTAGCACCAGATTTTGGAAGTCAGGGAACGAGTTGAATTAGAGGATTCTCCTATATACCACCTACTAAAACCCACTTAGAAAACAAAGAGACTTTCTCTCATCCTTCCTTGGTAGAAGAACTAGAGGACTATAAAGGACTCTAAAACTATCATGGCGAGGAGAGTAATAAATAGAGGTAGGTAGAAGAGGAGGAGATAATGGAGATAACAATGGTGAAGGAAATAATGGTAAAAATAAGGGTTATTTGGGATTCCTATAGGTAGTGAAACTCAGCCTGTGATAGAAAATATTTCACCATCTGTTCTCCCTAACTTTTATGGATTACGAAAGTGAGGATCTGAAACATTTACATTTGAGTTTGAAGTTGTGTGTGCCGAACTTATGACTATATGGAAGGATTCTCAAAACTCAACATTTCGCCTTCAACATTGAAGGGATGCAGCACAATGGTTCATGGGATTGTACACTCAATCTATCGGGACTTGGAATGAAATGAAACAAACAACTTTGGATAGATACTTGGATTATTGTATACTTACCAATCACAAGGATGAGGTATTCAAAATGATGCAAAAAAGAAGATGAAAATTTGGAAGACTTAATTGAAAAGATTTCAATACAACCGAAAAAACAAAATTGACAGCTTAGATAATGAAACCTTGAAAGCCCTCCTATTAAAAACTGTTAAGAGATGAATGGATAGACATTTTAAACTTGATGGGGAAAGGAGCATTTCTCAGCTTCCATTTCGTGATATAACGAACTATGTATCCATCTCTCGGGGAAAATCTAAAGCTTGGAAAAGGGCCTAGGGATTCTTCTCTTATTCAGGGCTAACAAATGCGTGGATGGGTGAGGCGAGATTATTATGCTTGATGAGTTCAAAGGCGATATCTTAGGGGCTTTTAGTGAACAACTAGACACCCTTAAAATCCATCAGCGAAAGCGAGAAAACAGGATGCTTTAGCCATCTTTGTCAGAAATGTAGGAAGAAACATGCTTTAGGGAATGTCCTTGAATTAAAAGTTGTAGAAACATGTATGATTTGCTCAGAAAATCATGAAGTCAAGGATTGTCCTTCAGTACCTAGACTCAAGTAGTTTTCTAAAGAAGATCAAATTCGAGTGAATCTCTCTACGTTTTTACACCAGAGACCTTGGCGAGGGACAACAATCTCAGATTCCTTAACCCTGAATCTTCAAACCCCACCAAATTGGAATCCTTAACAACCTTGGCCCCAACATCAGAATTCATATCTTGACCATGGGTACAAGGATGCAATCCTTATGAGGTTGCTCAATTTTTATCAATATCCTCCATCTTTTAAAATCAACAAGCTCCACAACTTCGAAGCCCAAATCCACAACTTTCATTGCCAAACACCACAACAACAACCTTCTCAACAAAATACAAATCACTCATGCTCCCATACCAACGAGAACAAAATCAACTTCCCGGCTGCTTCTTACAAATCTTAACAATAAAATCCTCAAACTACTTATGGTAGAAGGACAACGATTTCCTACCTATATGATTGTTCCTCTCAACGTCTTGGCTGGTTGGTGAGGTTTTAGAAAAAAACCTTCTATAGACATTCAAGGGCAGTCCCTGAAGAGGACTCTGCTTCAAGTCAATAAGGGTTTTGAGGAAAGAATCTTCAATTAAAATTAAAGAAAAAGAAAAGCTAACATCCACAACTCCTACGTTAAAGCCTTTGTATCTTCATCTACACCTCCTTTTCCGGAAAAGACTACAAATTGATAAGGGGTGGAAAAACAAATCTTGTTTGCTAACTATGACTTTCTAGATGAATTGAAGAATGACATCAGAATTCCATTGCTAAACCATTCGAGAAATTCCTATTCTAGAAAAAACCTGCAGAGTTAGTTTCAAAACAGAAGGAAGCTAAAGGACACAAGAGAATCCACTGGTAGGAAAGATTGCGGACATTATGATGGGAAAAATTACCATGCGAAGTATGTAGATCCGAGGAAGTCCAATTGTCAAGACACATAAAATGGATGAAAATTCCAAACACATTGGTCTGACTTGAAGGCTGTATCAACATTATGAGTGACAGACTATGGAGCAGTGCAACTTCTACTTGCTTATTTTTGCATAGCTTACGCAACTTGCGAGATCGATCGGTTATTAAACCTGATGGTGTATTAGAAGATATTTAGGTCTCCTTAGATTCTTGGGAATATCAATTGAACTTTATGATTTTTGACTCCCAAAAGTAATCTGGAGGGGACATCCACTTGTTTGGAGAAGACCTTGGCCTTGGTGATGCTTTTATTAGTTGTAGATACGGAGACATGTACATTTCTAATGGTAATTCGACAAAGAAATTCAATTTGTATCCTCGACGAGAGCAATCACGGAGATAGGAGACAATGAATGGGTCGATGATGAGAATACTATACAACACCTTTACCATTTCGAAATTAGTGGGGATGAATACGGTCCCAGACACATTTCCGAAGAGTACAGAAATAACTTAAAATCGCATTTCTGATTTCGATTGGAATCCAAACATAGAATATTTATCATCAAGACAAATATGCTATATATGGAAGAATTTGGTAATTCTGCAGATTTTCCCGGAAAAGACATTGAATATCAACAAACATTTGGAGAAATCACAACGAAGAACTAACAGTACGCAAAAATATTCTCACATTGCAGATATCTTGACATGAAGGGTATTGATCCTAAGACTTGCATCCATCATATCTATATTAAGGAAAACGATGAATAATGGACAACCTCAAGAAGGATGAATCCAAGTCTTAGGGAGATAGTGAAGAAGAGCTCCAAAAACTATACGTGTAACTTCCATTGTCATTGGAATGCTTGGTGGTTCTCCTTTGGTTATAGTACCTACAAAATGGTAAATGATGTACAGTGATTAGAGGTGAACAAAGCAACTTTGAGATCACTTTCTTCTTTTATTGATCGAGGTATTAGATACATTAGGGTAAAAGTACTTTTCATTTTTGGATGGTTTTAGTGGCTATAATCGGGGTCGGTAGCACACAGAAGATCAAAGATAATTACATTACTTGTCCATGGAAACTTTTGCCCTCTAAGTACTTCCTTTTGGGTTATGTAATGCAATAACATTCCAGGCGGTACTGAGGAATTTTCTGATCTAATCCATGATTGTGTAAGAGTTTATATGGATGATTTTACGATTTATAGTGATTTTCATTTGAAGGCACATTAGAAAATTTGGAAAAAGTTCTCATAAGATGTAAAGAGCAAACCTTTCATTAAACTGTGAAAAATAATTTATGATGTTTCTGGGGATGTTTTAAGGACATCATATTCAGGAAGATGAGATTAAGGTTGATAGTCCAGAGGGTGAAGTCATCTCAAGTTGCCTGTTATTCAAATTGTCAAAGTATTGAAGTTTCTAGGATTTCTTGGTTTACTATAGGGTGAAAACTTCCTAAATAACATCTCCTCTTCAAATTACTTCCAAAAGCTGTAATTCATCTGGATCTGATTGCATTGACTTTTGAAACTTGAAAACAAGAATATACGAAGCACCTATCCTTGAGAGACAATTCCAGGCTTTCCTTTTCCATATTTCTCTGAATCTTCGAATCACAACTCTTGGAGGTATCATTGCGGGTCAAAAAAGATTATTCCTTATGCCATTTGTTACATAGGTAAAAATTTGAAACTCCCACGAGTTGAACTATCACATGTTGAAAAGAGTGTGCATTGTTGTTCATGCAATTAATAAGTTTTAGACATTACATAACAGACTGAAACTTTATTAATAAATATTCTGTGATTGATATTTAATGAACAAACTGTTATAATGGCGAGTGACAAGATATTTTACTTTTTAAAATTCAATATTATTTCGTATTTGGATAAAATGAAGCAATCTAGGTATTTGATTTCTAAATGGATTGAAATGAAAAGATTCTCTTTCATGAAGATAAGTTTCACGATGAATACTTGTTTTTACTGATATGTAAGGCCCTTGTTGTCTAGGATATTGCTAACTGTTGGTTACGGAAGCCTACCTTCACATTTATTTCAAGAGAAGCATGAAGAATTGTCCAAGAGGAATTCAAAATATTCTTAGTTCTAACGAATTGTTTAAAACGGGGCCAGATCTTGTGATGTCGGAAGATGTGTCGGGGAAGATGGAAATGCATTACTAAGGCGCCTAACGATGAACCATAGGCGGACACTTTGCGGACAAAAGGGCCCATTTCTCAAATCCTTTCCTTGGGATATTATTGGCCTTCCCTCTTCAAAGATACAAAAACAATATTCAAAAGGTGTGATAGCTGCCAAGAGTAAGAACTACTGCCCTTTCAAATGAAATGCTGCCATTGCAAACACGGTACTCATTGAACCCTTTGAAAAATAGGCTTTAGATTTCATTGGACCTATTAATCCACCATCTAAGCAAAGAAAGTATATATTGGTTTACTGCTGAGTTATATTATAAATAGGTGAAGCTAAGCATTGATATACCTTTCTTGAAAATTGAGTTGTTCATTTTCTGTCAGAGGGATATTTTCTCGCTTTGGTGTTCCAAGAGAAATTGCATGACAGAGGATCGGGGGGCAAGTGCATAAATTTGGTGGAGAAGTTGATGGAGAGAATAAAAATCAAGCACGAAGATCTACTCCTTACCATCCACAGCAAATGGTCAAGTGGAGTTTACAAACAAAGTTCTTAAAAGTATCTACCAAAAGCGTTTCATCTACATAGAAGAGATTGAGCGGAAAGGCTTCCGAAGCCTTGTGGGCTCTGAGAACTACATGGAGGAATACAACGAGGACATTCTCCCTATGAACTTGTTTATGGGAAGAAAAGTCTTGCTCCCCATTGAATTCAAGTCAAGACCTTCAAGATAGAAGTTCGATTGGGGATGGACTTATCGAAGGCTTAAAAGCATAGAATGGAGCGGTTGAATGAGCTAGATGAGATCGGACGAAGCAATTCTAAGAGGCGATCTAGTTCAATATCAAAGAACTAAATGGCATGACAAATATATCAAAAGAGAAAAGTTTCAAGAAGGAGATTGGGCATTGTTATTTGACTCCAAGTTTAAAGATTTTCAAGGGAAATTTGAGACTCATTGGCTTGGGCCATGTAAGTTGACAAAATCTTTAACTATTGTTTATGGAGTAAGACCATTGATGAGTTTCAAACTCCCTCTTAATCGCTGTGGTGTACAGCCATCGATTGAAAGTTTATCATAAGCCACTCTCAAAAGAGAGGATTTTGTCAAGATGTTTCAAGAAAAGTTAAATCGGTAGGCAGTCTGAAGAATTCTTCTTCTCCACCGGCCTAGCTTTTTTTTTTTTTTCAACTTTAAAAAAAAAAAAAAAAAAAAAAAAAAGGTATAAGCACGAAAACCAATCATTGATTGGCGATCTTATACGAGAAATAAGTGAAAATCGGGGGACTTTGACACTCTCTATTTTTAAAAAAAAAATCTCTCTTTTCATTTCACCACCCACTCCATTTCATTTCACTTCATTTCATTTCATTTCACTTCATTCCACTTCATTTCATCCATTAGTAATAAAAATCTTTTTTATGACCATTTCCATACGGTCATTTTGTCATTTCATTCATTTCACCAACTACTTCAAGTAATACTGTTGTGTCGATTTTAGGGCGGCCTCAGTTCCATGACGAGGCAGTTACGCGGCTACTACTATTTTCAAAAGAATGTGCGGTCGGTTGTGTTACTGTAGTGTAATAAAATGCGGGGAGAGAGGATCAATGGAACATTCAAGACACCAATGGAGATCAATAGGTTGAAGACCAAGGGCAAAAGCAAGGATTCCAAAGGTACTGACTAGTTTATTTCAAACTCTGTGCCAGAAAAACACATTTTTATATAGTTTTAAACCATGAGCTCTACCCATTACGCGCAATGAATTCTTGTGATTACAGTAGCTTTTATCCACGATCTACATCTTCCTCCTCATTCATTCATAAACGGTTTCATCATTGAAATTTCGATTCACTCATGTTCCAATATCCCACCGGAATATTGAAGCGTGTGAGTTGACAAAAGGACTCTTACAAGCCGCATAACTTCACCAACCGTTGATTGAAACGTGTTTATATTTATTACGACCACCAAAATTCAAAACGCGGCCGAATGTATTATGCTTTGTTAACCTCTTTGTCGTGTCTGTCGTGTTTACAATTTACTCTCTATATTCTATATATTTTCTGTCCATTTCGTTCCTTTTGCTCATTCTCACTCCCGCCATCTACCCGGTCTTACTCCAATCGTTTATGGTGCTCATTTCCATTCTATGATACATTCCCACCGATTCATTGCTCGATCTGTGTATTCGGTCGTTCCATTTCACTTAAACCCTCACGGAGGCAAATTCGGCCAAACCTGCAAAATAAATAATTAGAGAGCGGAAGGACCAAGGATTTATAGAGGATATCCGCAAGCAAAGAGATATTGAAGAAAGCTAAATAGGTGCGTTTTATTCAGAAATTCAGAGGTTACCACAAAAAGTTACGAAAGCGTTTGCAGGGTCATTTTGATGGCTCGGAAACGGAAGTTGGGGGCCTCAAGTTTTCGATTAATGAAGCATCAATAGCAACGACCACGAGAACTTCTTGAGGAGGAGAACGTTGGTTCAAAAATAAAAGCATCGATCAAAATGGCTTCCTTGACTCATTCTACGAAATCAAGGTATATGGATATCTTGTTTTTAAAGAAGGAATCCCTGTGCATGCAGCCAAAGAAAATGAACACTTTACTACTAATTGTTCGAAATTCATTACATGTGAAGGTCGTTTTAGGTACCCTGTACATGTACCATACCGAACTATTGATGAATTTTAAGAACTGACTCTCAATCTCCCTTATTTTCTATTCAATTAGCTTGAGGAAAATGGGCATGGCTTGTTCAAAAACACTTAGGAGATGTGAGCCTCATCTTTATCACCCACGGCCTTATAAAAATTACGATTGAAAAGGAGCTAAAAGGAAAAGAAAAGATACATGGGAACAATTCCTAGTTAGAAACTTCTTTGAAGAACTTCAGTCCACGAAGGTAGTTCAATTAGAAGGAGTAGAAAGAAAAGAATGAATGTTGAAACCCAAAGTGCTCACTACTCGGGAAATTCCTTGTGCTTATGACAAAAAGAAGTAGGAGAAAGAACAATTGAGGAAATCAAAAACACTCCTACTATTACTATGGAAAAATGATAGGGAAAAGAGATTGGTAAGGAAGAAGAAGGAAATCAAGGCTAAGAAGCCAATAATACCAAGGGAAAGAAGGTATTGAAATTTTGTCCATAAAACTCCTTCTTCGAAGAAGAAGATCATCGGAAATACTATCGAAAGATTAGTTTATCTTAAAAAACAATCACTCATATCCAAGAAGGCACGGAAAACCGAGAGAAAACAAAGAACAAAGGTAGTGTACCCACACCGGCATGTGAGAAAAGCGAGCGAGCTTAAGGGAAAATTAGAGAAAAACACAAATTAAGGGTCACTCATTTCATTGATGGGTGAGGAGACATACGAACGGAGTCTCAGCCGACCATAGTCCATTTCGGTCGGTTAGTAGACACGATTCCTTTCATTCCCAATCGGTGTATTGAGCATACTCCATCTTATTCTCAACTGAAGAAACATTGATGTAAGCCCTCCTCGGCCAGATTTTGAACATAATTCTCCTTTACGACGCATTTTGGGAGCTGACGCAATGAAAATGACACGGAAGTAGACCTACGAGCGACGGAAATTGTATATGACTATATAGAATCCTTGGAAAAGGCGACCACGGAGTCCAGTACCTCTGGTCGGCCTCATACATTGCGGGGATGATTTAGTTCGATCATTAAAACGAAATTTTTTGATGGAGCTTTTAAATCGACACATCAAAATGAAAATTGAAACATTGAAAAACAAAATATTTGGACAAGATCCATCCCATGATAATACTATGTTACATTTGGGAATTTGGCAAAAGAAGAATAAGAAATTGAAAATGCAGGAGATTGAGCGAGCTACTTGTGAATATCAAATTTAGGTATAATAAACTGAAGATGATGGTACCAAAGAAGAAGAAGAAGGGGATTGGATGTCTTGTTGAAGTATCAAGGCACATAGGCCCAGACAAGAGTATCAAAATTTTGGTTGCATAGGACATGCAACACCTTCACTGATGAGGTATGTTGAGTCCCAAATTTGCATCTTTTCCATACACTTTTCCATACCTTTTTCACTCACCTAAACCTACCAAAATTTAATATATTAATATGTGCAAAAGGGTATCTAACACATGGTTTTTAATTATATTTTATACTTTCTATTTGATCTGATTTTGTTCATTCGGTTGCGGAATCTTGCCACTTTCACCAGGCTATTTTAACTTTCCGCGGCTATTTTGTGGAACTCTATGCACTACAGTGTCTACAAGGAAACGAGCCACATGGGCGGGCACTAGGAATGACGTGGACATGGTTAGGTGTCCCTGTTGGTTCAAGCAAACTCGTCCAAAGAAGCCGCAGTCGAAAGGCGTCCACATGGAAATCATGTGGAGTTTCATGTCGACGCCGGACTACCCCATTTCGTGGCATATAAAGATCCCATCGACGTGCAAGCACAACGACGGAGGAGTTAAATCGACATCGTACGAGCTACGGTCATTCCAAGCATCCACCTTGGTCGCACCAGCACGGCCATACTCCTGTCCGTGGACGTAGTGGTCTACGTGCTCTGCCATCATGAACTTTAGGAGACGATTCTGATTTATTGTTATATAGAGCGTTTGCATACGCACCTTAAAGTTAGTTCATAGTTGATGTTAATGAAAATGTGCTACTTTGTTATCTTTTAGTACGATACCGCGTGATTACTGTTACACTTGTGCCCGTAACACTACCATTCTGTAATGGCCCCTTTTTAATATGAGAAGACTACGTTTTCAACTTAATTCGTGTTTTGAGGATCGTTACCAAGGCTGTGTGAAAATTTTGCTCGGCTAAGGTTTTGTGTAGTAGTGTATGTTCTCATTTCATTTCTTTAAAAGTCATTGTATCATAATCCATCCATATGTTCATACTTTGCGATTTGTTTCATTTTCTGTTTATACATTTCCATAATTTCCATTTCATTACATCTTTCATGTTTTATGATTGTTAATCAACGATCGGTTTTCTTGATTGCGAGGTTTTAGATAGACGGCCGGACATTTTCATAGCATTTTGACTAATGACATGGAAACTAACATTATTCTTGCTAGTTTGTTTTCGTAGCTTTTGTTTAACTTGATCTTGCTTTGTACATTTCGGTTGCTTATACGCTTTAGTAGTTAAATTTGAATATATTAAGCTTCTCATAGCATCTTGATTTGCCTCAAAGCCAATTTGGACGTGGTGAAGGTACATTATGAAATGTGTAGTTTAGTATTGGACTACTGCAATTTGATGCTGCTTGCTCATAGCATCTTGATTTGCCTCCGAAACCACAATTTGGGTGATGGTGAGGAGCGCATTATGAAATGTGTAGTTTAGTATTCGTTTCTTTGCAAATTTAGATATATTAAAATTTTGCTCATAGCATCTTAGTTGCCTCCGAAAGCCACAAATTTGGTGATGGTGAGAATTGCATTATGAAATGTGGTTTAGTATTAGTTTCTTTTACGCAAATTTAGATATATTAAATCATGTATGACATCTTCGATTTATAAAAGCCACGGTGGGTGATGGTGAGGATTGAATCATGATGCATATGGATTCTTAGTATTAGTTTACTTTTGCAAATTAAATATACGATTTACACAATTTGTTTTATGATTACTTCCGAAAATCATGGTGGACTAATGATGAAGGAAATTAGGAAGATAAATTGATGTAATGCGATTTAGATTTATTTTGTTGCAATTTTGAATTTCCTTAAGCATAGTTTCTTTTGTGTTTAGTTGGCGGCAAGAATAGTTTGGTTTTCATGCTCACTAGTTTACGTTTGATTTATTAAATTGGCAGCACCTTTTCATTTTCAGCTGACACATTTTCATTTTCTTTGTGAGTCTTGTCAAGTGTAAATTTCAAATTGCTTTTAAAGTTACAAGTTGGTAAATCATTATGGGGGATATCACTTCCCTTGAACAAACATAACCAAACTTGTTTTCATCTTAGAATTTCCATTTCACCTTGGCATCCCAAACGACAAAAAGTTAAGAAATAGGTTATCTTGCACATATAGTGCGCCGCACTTCATCGGCTTACGAATTCCCAGGATTGACAAATTAAAAATGCGGCAATTTAGGACACACTAAATTGACCAAACGAGCCTCTTGGGCTTGATGGAGCCGCATCTCCATATCATGCAATATTTGGAGAATTTCTTCATTCTTTTCACTTCGTAGCAAACAATTTCTCACGAAGTTGGTGCTATCTTCTTCTCTTAAGCAAAATCTGCCACCCATGTCCTTCAAGATGTAGAAGTCACGCTTCATGTCTTCATGGGAATCTTGTGAAGGAGGAGGATTTTGAAGCCTGCTTGATGAAGTTTCCTTAGTAATGAACTAAAATAACTTCAACAAAGTTCACAAAGCTTTCAAAACAAATGACAAACTTTTTGAACAAAAGAAAATTGTAGAGACAAGCTCTGTTCAAGCGGCTAAGCAACAAACCCTTTTACATACCAAGGTTGCCTTGAGATCCTTTGGGTAAGGAAGATGCCTTCATCCCTTTCTTCCCTTCTTGTCCTCTTTTGGACTCCAACTATCAATAGCTATCCCTTCAACTCTAGAAAACTCCAAACAGCATTTAGTTTGCAAACAACCAAATCCTTTTAACTTTATGCAACACCTTAGAGTAAAAAGCTATTTTCTCTGTGGTAAAACGACAAGTGCTACCGACTACCAACATGATATGAAAATGGGTTGGATAACTTGTTATTCTTTCAATAACCTCGCACTCGAGTTAAACAAATAAAAGATCTAGCTTATACTTGAAAATTTGTAGGTATGGCAAAAAAGGTGTATGATTTTTAAGCATTTTAGTGTCTTAAATCCCGTTGTTTTCTAAGAAATTAAACATGTGTAACAAAATATAATGCGATGACAAAACATCCACACATAACGGAAAAAATAATCTAGGATTTCACCCGAATATTGTGGGCTACGTCTCCTTGAGCTTTAAAATCCATCTTGACTTGGCTCTTTGGGATTATGGTAAAGTTTCTTTTACAAGTTTCATAACTACAATGGTTACTTGAAGCCCAGAACTAAGGCTTATGTACCATCTATATCCCTTTTATGTTTGTCATCCTGTGAAAACGGATCTAGGCTACCCTTTAGAATTGATTCCTTCGGTCGGTGCTGCGAGCTACACTAAGCTTCTCCATGGAAAAAAATCCTTGAGAATCCTTTTTTTGTCACACAAAACCACACCTACTATCTCCATTTTACATCAAACACTAAATATCGTGATAATTTTCTCCAAAACGAGCACGCATTCCCAAACTAGGCATTCCTCCACGGTTTGCTCTGAAATTTGCCCAAAATTCCCTTGATTAAAAGCTCTCGAAGTCTTCAAATGGCTCTTCAAATCCCTTCATTGGATTCATTTTTTCAAAATTAGTCGGTATAAACTATTTTTTCATTGAAAATGGCCTCTGATACATCCCGGTTTCGCCTCCAACACACAGCCGAAACCCCCTGGCACTAAGATCCTTTGAAAACTTATCTGATGGTTTCTTGACCTCTATAAGTCCTCGAAGATTCTGCAACCTCCATAAATGGATTCATAATGCTGATTAGTCGAGCGCTATTTTTCAGCACGCAAGGCCTCTAGGCGCCACAGCTGAGCCCCCAGCCTAGCTGTGGCAAGCGCTTGATGGAGCTGGAACTTCAATGAAGCTTCTCGGCCTTCAAAGTCCTCTGGAATGCTAGAAAACCACACCAGTGGTTATGTAACATACGAAACATCTCGCAGTCTGACTGCTGGTTATGAATAAGGCCTCTAGCTCACACAGCTAGGCCTCAAAATGTTGACCTTTTGGTGGCAGCCTAGCTGGTCCCTTGAGCTTTCTCCCAGAAAACACCTACTAAAAATTTCTGCAGTGGCTCTAAATCCCTCACCAATGGCTCTAGAATTTCCAATATAGTGCAAAATTGACCATTCACACTCTCAAAATAGTTTGAGAATTGAGTGAGTATGACCAAAACAACTTTTACTCCATTCCTCGCTAAATCTAGAAGCTCCTCCGGTTAACTCCACTAAAGAGTGGAAGTCGCTAAATTTGGGGACGCCTCCGAAGATCTCCGCCATTTTAATCTCAACTTAGCGAGAAGTTTAATTAAATAAAAAAATAGGATTAAGGCACTAATGGCACTCTTTAATTGGAGTGCGCCTCATGGTCCTATTGTGATGGTCATGGCGGAGGGGCAGCCCAGGGGCCCCAACCTCTCGCCCCCTCACTTCCGTTCCCACCGTATTGCTTTAAATAAAAGTAGGAGACACACATCTTTTCAAAGATTTCATGTCATAGCAGCACGAGGTTGGTGTTGTGAGCGGGGAGCTTATTGGTTCAATCCACCTTCTTCCCATCCTTATTTTGAACCATGCGAACCTTTTTGCGTGAGTTTAAAACCTAAATTTGACAAATTTTAATACGTGCTTCACCTTTGATTTGCACTTTGGTTTTTTTTCCACTGTAATAATTTAAAGTTGAAGTAATTATAATAATTATCTAATATATATATGCATAATCAATTTTTAAAAATAAAAATAATTTCAACCTTAGAAATATTAGGAATTTTACCCACATATAAGATCAAAATGGAAAATCTAAAGGCGCCATTTGGTGCGATGTTATAGTTCTTGCTAGAGACTTTCCTCATGAGCTAGCTAGCACATACATCATCCATGTACCTATTCTGCTCATTTTTTATCATTTTTGTCATTTTGATCTGCTGTCCCAATATCTTCCTCATACGATATCGGTTTCTCAAACGTTTGGCAACAAAGAAATCGGGAAAGCGAGATCCATAACCATCCTGGTTTCAACCCAATCACATATTCTGAATTTTTGAGCTGTCACTTAGGTCCATGATCCAGTTTTGATCAAATATGAAGGTTTATGAAAATAATTGTTTGCATATCAAGAGTTTGGAGCCTATAAAAATTAAGGAGTTTGGTGTAACGGCTACAGTAAAAAATCCATGTGATAAAGATAATAAAGGAAAAATAAGGCCAAGGTCATGGGACACATATTCCAAGTTAAATGGAAAAAATCCTAGTGTGGGTGTTGATTTGGTTTGTCTGGCTGAGAAATTGGAAAGGATTTGGAAGGAAAGAAGGCATTAATTGGCATTTTGTTTATGAAAATAATGGATAATGAAAGGAAGGTGAAAGGTAATAGGTTACATGGGGAGGAAAATAATGGAAAATTAGAAGAAATTAGAGCCTCATTAATAAAGGATTCTGAGATTAGTTGGTAGCCTTTGAAAGTATTTTGGGTGGAGATCTCTCTCTGTTCTCTCTCTCTCTCGCACTCTTGGAAACTTAGAGCATTATTGGAGCATTCTAGCATTGGATCAAAAATCAAAGGAATATCAAGAAAGAAAAAGAGAAGCAAAAGATCAAACGAGGAAGAAAAGGATCAAGTTGCTACAACGAGATTAATTGTAGGTATCAATTTGCATGTGTGATTTCCTTGCTAGATGTGGCATGCATGGTACATGCATGTGTGTATTTAGTTCTCTTGTTGTCATTGGTAGGGTTTTTCTAGGTGTGACAATGATTTTAGGTCTTTCACCTTGCTTTCGGATAGCCATGGTGTGATGGTCATTTCTATAATTTGGTTGAGCTGGATTTTTCGGATAGTATCGAAGTTGGTGGGGTGATCTCGAAGGGAAAACAAGGCCTAGTGATCCCTAGACCGGTAAAAGATTGGGATTACTGGTAAATCTAAATTTTGTGCATGTAACTCGGTGGGCATATGAATCACTGAATACGAATAGTGAGATTATGATAAAGCCTAGAGGTGTGTGCCCTCGATCATGCCTAGGAATCCTCTGGTAAATGGCGGTATATACAACAAAGCCTAGAGTGTATTCTCAATTCGGTGAGGAATCCTCAATAGGTGAATACCGGGGATATGCGGTAAAACTGGAGGCCAGGTCTCAATTAGGCCTAGGAATCTCTGATGATGAAAGGTGGGATACACATTAAAGCCTAGAAACTAGGAGACTAAAACATTTCTCACGGTGTGGGTGGAGAGATCCGAGAGGCATCCATGCTTGTTTAGGGCCTAGTGATCGTGGGGATTATGTGTTAAGAAGCCTAAATTGCACATTGATGAGGGTTAGGGCCTACAAATCCATTTGGGATTGGCTGATGAGCTGCTTTGAAGATCTGGTTGATTTTTTTGTTTGTACCACATTCATGCTTGGGAATATGGAATGGGGGTGATTGGTTGAAATAAAGATTTGGTTCGGTGAATCTACGGTCGGGTGGTTCGTGGAAGTCCCTTACCTAGTTGGTTATTTACATTCATTAATAAGAGCTTCTTCTCCTTGGTGTTTCATGTAGAGATTTTCGGCTTCTATGTGGATTATATGCCTCTTATATCCTTTTTGTTTGTATTTTTAGTTATATGTTGATTATGATATGTTTTATGACGGACTTGATATTATGCCTCTCATCATGTTTTGATTAGTAAGTGAATGTGTAATGAATATATTACCTAATAGATGGTAATGAAACTATTGTGATAAGGCATCAATGCTTCCTTACAAATCTCAGTGAGTATGAGATGCTTATGCTCGGATATGTTGTCATTTTTTGTAGATTATATTTGTGACATGTTCAACGAAATTCTCATCATGGATAGTAGAGTCGGATCATGTGTCTATAACAATTTTACATTGGTAGTATTGTTTCATTGTTTTTATTCATTTATGAAAGTTTAACTGGAATTCACCGGGAAGTGGCGAGGAGACCCTGGCAAAAAAGGCAGCTGGAATATCGGGTTGCGCCATAAAACTACCTAGAAAATTCCACGGTCGTTGGCATGCCTTGATGTGGGAGACGGCAAGATACCTCGGTCACATGCATGGATTTGTCATGGGAGCGATTGAGGGTCCAAAATGTTAATTTGTCTCGGGGGTTTGCCACCTAGAAGGGTTGGTTGGATCTTGAAGGTTCTGTAACATGTGTGAGTCAATTTGGTTTCGTTATCACGATTCCACTTCCCTTAAATTGCACATAGAGTTGAATCACATCATAGTGAAGATATCTGTCACATGTGTACCCTAGTGGGTAGGTTAGATTTGGTAATGTGGGAGGAGGGTGTTACAGGTGGTATCAAAAATTTGGATGGGTGTAGTATTGGTCATGTACATTTTGGTTGCATATGTGTTCCCTTATAATTGTGGTCTATTTCTTATTTTGTGTATGCATGGTGGTGGTCATGGTTTTAGGTTTCTTCTCCATGTGAAAGGTTTGATGGTGTTGTTGTTGGATGTGATTGTCATGAGTATATATGATCGTTGTATCGCCATTTTTTATGCATGTTAGTTGTCTATGTATTTGTTATGCATGCATTGTCATGTTCTCATTGTAGTGCATGAGGAAATTTCATGTAGTTCCATGTCATCATGATGTTGTTGGTATGTTATGGTGCTAATGTGTTGGTTGAGATAGAGTAGGAGGTAGAAAAATAATCAAAGCAAGGTGTCATCATTGGACATCGAGGTAGGCTTGTCATCATATAGGTTTGTATGTTGGGTATGCGGGTATATTTAGTTAATGATTTTTATCGTAGGGTTTTTAGATGTCTATTATTCTATGGTTTTGCGGTACGGGGTATATATGTTGGAAAGCGTTGTTCAGTATGGTCATATGCACATGTGTTGGAAAATCATGGTGGTAACAATTTGTTGTTATATACATTATTATACACATGATGATTATTTCTGTTGCTGCAGATCTTGATGTTATATGTGTCATGCTAATATAGATTGACATATGCATATTCATATGGTTATGACATTCGGGTATGAGTCTACCTATGATATTGTGTGGTATTATTCTAGATTATTTGTGCATATGTGATTGTTATGCATTAATGGAAATTGTTTACGAGTTTATGATGTGAACATGTTGATAGTTATTGTTATGGACATAATGCCCTTATTTATGTTGAGTTGATATGTTGTGAAGTTATATCATGCTAATGCATTGTAGAAACCATCTCTGAAATGAAAATATAGATCAGAGCTTAAAAATTATCCTCTTCGAGGGGAAACCTCCTTTACATTACATAAATGAAAAATTATTTGATGATTCAATGATAAAACCTCCTTTATTTATATGGGAGTCTAATGGGTCACAATATAATCGAGTCGACATGATGTAAGGAATAACAATAACAATAGTAGGCTTCTATGGGCAACAATAATAACAATATAGAATTTCATGGTCACAAAAATAACAATAGGGAGCTACATTAACAATAAAAACTAGGTGATACACTAGTATTATGGGGTTTATTTCATTCCCCTCTCCTTCAAAAAAGTGTTTTCCTCAACATGAGTAGTTTTGGATGCTTCTATATAAGGTATTATCCTCTCTTGTTGAATCTTTAGCGGGTAAGTTCTTCCACTTTATGAGATATTGTGAAATTGATCCATTTCGTAGTTGTTGAGTTCTTGTTTCGTGGTAGGTTAAGTTGTATGTTTTCCTTCTCGTCGAGTTTTAAAATACTAACTTTGGTAAGGGCTTGTCACCTGTAACCTTCTTTAAGCATGAAACGTGGAAAATTGGGTGCACTCGATAAGATGCGAGAGCTCCAATTTGTATGCCATAGTACCAATATTTTGCAACACCTTGCAAGAACCATATTACTTTGGTGATATTTATTATCCTTCTTGGCTTGCTTGAGGGGCATTTATTTGTATGGTTGTAGCCATAAAAAAGTGGAAGTTTATAGATCAAAAATTATTTCGCTACGATGTTGATATACTTGTTGTTTCATTCGATTCTAAGCAAGGTGAGGTTATCCTTTAGAGTTGGAGAACTTGTTTTTTATGCTCGATGTGATCTTCCACTACTTGGAAACTTATAATTTTATCTTAAAGATGATGTGATGGATGGTGGATGATATCCATGAAATTATAAATGGGGTCATTTTTATTGCAGTATGGAATGAAGTGTTATACCACCATTCGGCCAAGGTAACGACTTGACCATTATTTTCTTATCGGTTACAAAGCAAAATGTCATGCAAACATTTGTTCACTATCTGCGTTTTTTATCATGTTCAAGGGATAGTACGATGAGCTTCTGAGCTAATTGAGTAACCATACAAGAAAAATAATTCCGTCCAAAAATTTCCGCTGAAAACTGGATCTCACACCATTACGATAAGAATTTGGGTTTCCATGTAGTGTTTGAATTGTTTCCATAAATGTAAAATCATCAATTTATTGCTAGCTTTAAATGGATAAGATAATGCACAAAAGTGTGCATACTTGGTAAGTCTATCAACTATTACCATGATAACACTCTTTCCTTCGGACTTGAGTAAACTTGTGTCGTCCTGATGAAACCTCCTCCCAACGTTAACTGGAATGGATGAAAGTTGTAACAAACACGAGGTCTTTAATTGTCTAATTTATTTTGTTGGCAAACTGCTTATTCTTCCACTAACTTTGATTACTAAGTTTAAAACCATCCCAAAAAAAATCTCAACTTCATGACCTGTGGTAATTTTGAAAATCCTAAGTGCCCTCCTAGGGAGGGGGTGTGCGATTCCAAAAGATATTTTGTTTGAGTTGGGAATTCTTTCAAAGATATAAGCGATCTTTGTACCATAATGAATCTATTTTATAGTTCATTGTATCAAAAGTACAAGGATCTTGTTGCAAATTTCAAATGAGTGTCCACACTTCTTCGTCATTATTTCATTCATCCCTTTTTTTCGGTTATCCAATTTAGTTGGATAATAGAAATGGAACAAAGCAATGCTTCCACACATCCTGTCCTTTCTTGAGAGTGCATACGCAACAACATTTTCTTCCCCTTTTTTTGTAGATGATTTTCAAATAAACGCTTTAACAATTTTGAACCATTTTTGTTTCTCTTAGAATAAATTTTTTCTAAAAGTATTTAAAAATATCATGATATTAGTTTCACCTTGAAAGTGTCTTCTCATTAGGTAGGAGTCTCCATTGGTGCATGTAGTATTTCCAACATTTTACTTCTTATAAATAGGTTTGTGTAAATACTTTCCCTTGATTGGACGACTTTCAAAGAAATGGGTCTTCTTTCATTCATTAAAACAACACCAATTCCATTTCCGAGGCATCACATTCCACAATAAAGGTTTTGTGAAGTTTGGGCGTATAAGACCGGTGCTTGGCACATTTCATTTTTAAGATGTTCAAATACCTTGGTTAGCCACCGGAGTCCAAGAAAATGCATCTTTCTTTAGTAATGTTGTTAGAGATGTTGTAATTCTCCATAATTCTTAACAAACTTGTGATAATACCATCCTTTGAGAAATCACCATGGATGCTTTATGGTTGTGGGGATTTTCCATTCCTTAATGGATTTAATTTTGTTAGGAATCTACCTTAACACCCTCATGAGATAAAATATGACCCAAATATTCCACCTAATGTGCTCAAAGAAACATTTGGAGGTTTTCATATAATTGTTTCTCTCGATAGTTTGAGCACCTTTCAACATGTTGAACATGATCCTTCAATACTTTTTGTAGATTAGTATATCATCCAAAAATTCTAACACAAATTTTCTATGGAAGGGTTTGAAAAACAAATTCATCAAACTGAAATGTAGAAGGTGCATTAGTAGGCGAAAAGGAATGACTAAGAATTCTTAATGACCTCATGAGTTCTAAATGTCATTTTTAGAACGTCTTCGGTCTTCATTCTAATCTGTGATATCCACCGACAGTCAACTTGGTGATAAATTTCTCCATGTAATTCCTCCAATTTTTCATCGATTATGGAATGGGAAATGTATCTTTCATAGTGAGCTTGTTGAAGCTCCTATAATCCAGGACACATGGGCCATGATCCATCCTTCTTGTGCACCAATACTACTTGAGCCAAAAAATAACTTTGACTAGGTTGAATTATACCACCCTCTAGTATTTCTACAACCATCGTTCAATTTCACTCTTTGGGCATAAGGATATACGTAAGCATGATGTTTTGAGGAACACTTAGGAATAAATGAATAGAATGATCATGATCATGAATAGGTGGGAGGCCTTTAGAGTCTCAAATACCTTAGCAGAATAAATAAAATCCAAGTCTTTTGGAGATACGGAGAAATAGATTATTTTGATTTTGAACCTCTAGTGAGCATAATTGTGCAATTATGCTCCATTTTCATTTCTTTAGAATATTTTTCATGCCATTAGAGTTGATTATCTTTCTTGGGTTCCTTGCGACACCCCTTAATTCAACTGTTTCCTTCCCAAAAAAAAAAATTCAAGAAAATTTATTTAAAATTAAAAGCTATCGTACCCAAAGATTGTAACCATTGGACTCTAGTACAACTTCAACACCACCCATTGGAATGGAGAGCATGGGACTATTTTAATACATTCCCTGGTTAGTTTGATATTATTTCACTTTCTATATCCAATTTATAGTTCCCTCCATTTGAAACCATCACTTAAAACTGCTCTAGTGCTAGGTAGGAAGAAATTCAATTCCTTGGTTGTCTTATAATGAATAAATATGGGTACTACTGAATGTCAATTAGCATTATTACCTTTTTCTTCTTGATATTTTGCTTTTATCTTTAGAGTTTGAGGTTAGCAATTCTTCGATGCATTACAATATATGGTCGGATTCATTTTCTTCTTTCTCTAGGGTTGGTTCTTGGTGTGTATCTTCTTTTGAAGTTTCTTGTTCCTTTTCTTCCTCCTCTTCACAACCTATGTAAAATAATTTCTTCTTATCACACTTATGAAATTTAAGTGCATTTATCTCTACAGAATTGTAGCAAAGCCTTTTTTCTATTTTTTATTCTCATTTTGTAGTTTCAACCTTGTAGGTTGTGAAGGCTAGGAGCAACAACACTTCCATATTTATAGTTGTGAGTGGTAGGCTTCCTTGTTTCCATACTTTTGCTTTCAATTTTTCTTGCCAACTTGAATGCCTTCTCGATGAATTGGGTTCCCAAATGCAAACCTCATGTTAGATGTATACGTTAAACCCTATAAAGACATCGATCCTATGCTCCTCTAGAATATCACCCTTATATTCAATTTTGGAAGCCTTCAATGTGTTATTCAATTGAACCCTTTTGTTTCAAATTTATCAATTAGATCAAGAAGGTGTTCCTCTTTGTATCCTCTAATATTTTATACGTTTCCTCGGCCAAATTGACAGTAGCCAGGTGGTTTCTGAAAAAGCCATTGATATACAAACTAATTGAGTTTCTAAATATAAAGTTGTAATGTGTACCTTTTGTGTGTGTTGCACATTATGGAGATCAAAATATTGCTCCATTTTGAGTATCCATGATGCCGGATATTGCAATCAAGCTTCCTGTATCAATCTTTGGAATATGGTGGGTCTTGTTAACTTGAGAATCTATGAAATCATGATTAACATTTATTTTTTTCTCATCATGAGATTCATCTAATACCTTTCATTAAATCTTTCTTGTAGCTCCTTTGTCAAAACTTCCATGTATTCTTTAAAAAAATTCATGTCTCCTTTTAAAACATCCATGTCACCTTTTACCTCATCTTTGGTTGCTCTTTGTGAGAGAAAAATTCATTTCACTTGGTCCGTAATTTTGATGTATTATGTTTACAGACTACCACTCTTCATGTGCCATAATAGAGATTAATGAAAGACTTAATAGGTGTGTATTTTTTTTTTTTTTTAGGAATTTTAGAACCCAATGTTTGAGATATATGCTTCAATATTCCCTTGTAATCACTTCAAAGCTGATTTTTCAAACAGAAATTTGTACAATTTAAAAAAAATAACACACCTTTTTCCTTTTTTTAGGAGCTCGTCTTGCAATGGTTGTAATACTGTGTTCCTATCTCAATTTTTTAAGCTTAGTCCTATTTTAGCCCTATGAATCATATTTCCAATTCCACTAGTCGGATCAATATGGATTTTTCAATATAGATTTATGTCAAATATCCTGATACGATTATGGACTAATTCATTTGACGAGGATTTAACGGGATTGTATCACGGTTTCAATATTTGGCTTTGGGGAGTGAAGAAAACTATGGGGCAGGTGCACTTCCGGCCGAGTTTTACGGAAATTCAATACAGTACTGGCTGAAAGTTATGACAATTTTCCCCTGGTAACCCATTTGAGATAAAATTTTTGACCCTACAAAAACCTAATTTCCTCGAGATCATATCTCTAAAAATATAGAGAATAACTGAATGTAAATTCGTACAATAGGTTTAGAAATAGGCTCCACGTGGTTGAAATTTCATCTTACGGAAACTTCAAAGAAAAAATGTTATAATTGAAAATTCCATGATGGCGCTTTTTTGAATGACTTGGCTCTTCCCTAGAATCCAAAGCTACGATACCAAATGTTTTGCAACCAACTCAAAAATAGAAAAAAAATAGATAAATGACTTAAAAATTATCCTCTTGGGGGGACCTACGTTACATTACAAAAATGAACAATTCTTCGACAATTGAATGAAAAACCTCCTTTCTATATATAGGAGTTTGGGGGGTCACAATATAATCGGTGACATAATCGGGGCTATATTAATAATAGTGGGCTTCTATGGGGCACAATAACATACTAATATGGGACTACATGGACAAAAAATAACAATAAAGGCTACACTAACAATAAAGTAAGGGGATACACTAGTATTATATGGACCTAACATAATGTTATATTGATTGTGCGACAAGATAGCCTCCTACGAGATACATTAAGGTATGAGTTTTCTTATATTACCTATTTGGATTTTGAATGTTTTATTATGTTGTCTATTTGGTGTTTGAGTATATGGTGTTTACTGTTTCGTTTATCTATTGTTTGAATTTTAATTCATGATATGAGTATATGTATATGTAATATTGCATGAAGAAATGATATTGTTTAAGATGGATGTGCTAACACATTATATGTTGAGACAATTGATATGTACTTGAATGAAGAAGTGGATGCTAGTTGTAATAATATGACTAATTATTGTTAGTCGATTATGACATGGTTTTCCATCTTGGTTAAGGCTTATTCCAAGTGTAGATATGATGTCTTGATCTTTGGAACATGTGATTGACACGATAGAGCAGTCATGAATAAACATGCTTGGTATTTGCTGAAAAGGTAACAACTGATATATTTATATAGCTAACATGATTTAAGTGAATGTGAATATAGCATATGATAAAGCTCAATTTTAACAAGGGAAAAATGTGAGAAAAGGAGTGGGTGAGAATTCCTTTGGTTATGTCTAAATACAATTCCAAACAAATGAATGTTTTTAATACATGAAGTATTCTTAACCATAATCTTGTTTGACATTATGTGGATACCTATTATACTCATGAACATGTACTTGATAGGTATAAAAATTGGTTTCCTAGTTCTAGATGGATTTTTAAGGAATTGAGTCCCTTGAGATACGGCATGGATGTGTTCGATTACATGTCAGCATTAGCACCACAAAAGGCCAGCTAATTGGTATATTGTTATACTTAATTATATTGATAGTTGTGTGTTTTGGAAGTGTGATACATGGAATTCCAACTTGTAAAAGAGACTACCATGTAATCTTGGAGAAGACTCGGAGTTGACTTTCCCCTTTGCAATACTGCTGAACCATGAGGAATTTAGATTCATGGTGTTTGTTGCTAGTTTTTTTCTTTTGGTATTTTATGATTTGTTTGTTGTGATTTGCAGTTGTGTTTGTGTCTGGTGTGCTGGCCTACCACTTTGTTTTTATTTCATATTATATTGGTTTTCTCTTCTTTTCTTCTAGTTTTCTTTCCTTTTATGTTTTGGGGGCATTTGGAATTAGTTCAGGAAGGTGGAAGGTCATTAATTTCAGGGGAGAGCTGAATGAAACTCGGGTAAGACTTGGATAGATCCCGGTGCATGAGTAAAGGGGAGGTGAAGGCAAGAATATGATGATCGGTTAATTTGGTTGAGTCCATTGGGTAAATGGATGTGAAAGGAAGGTTATGAGAAAGGAAGTGAAGTAAATGGATGCGAGATATCAGATTATGGTATCTTCAGGCACATTTTCTCATCATTTCATGTGCCTTGAAAAAGAGTTCTCTGTGTGACCTTATGATATGTAGGTATGTTGTGATTAGGACTATGATGATGTGTGTGTATATATATATATATATATATATATATATATACGTGTGTGTGTGTGTGTGTGTATGTATATATATATATGTGTGTACATTGTCTAACGAGGTCATAGGATCATGATTGTTGGTAATGTTTATAATATATATATATATATACATGTGGTATATTTGGCTGGGTCATGAAGTCATTCTTGTGGAGAATGATTGCTTATGAAATTAAATGGAATGAAGGGATTCATGGTTATGAAGATGTGTTGGAAGAAGTAGCCTTTAAAATCACCCAAAGTTATTATCATGTGGATGAATTGATGTGTACAGTGTCTGTGTCTATGTTTATATTGTGGATAGGTAATGTTAGAGATACATCATGAGAGAAATTAATTAGTCTGCAGCCATATTTGGAACAAGCACTTAGAATGGTGGAAAATATTTGAAGAAGAACTACAGTAGCAGAAATGATGTGATGATTGGATCCCTTTATCTTTTGTGTATATGTTGTGTACTGTGATGTTGTGTGTACGTGATGTTGCATATATGATGTTCTGTGCATATTGTTTATATTTTCATATTACAAATGGTGTTGTGCTTCATGTTGTATGTAATGCTATGAATGGTGTTGTTATTTATATTCTTTATGCATTATATAGATGGTGTTGTGTACATATTTTCCTTTTTGATTGTCTGTCATAGGGTGTTGTGTGAGCATATCCCCTTATGTTGTTTGTACAGCATACACTTATTATTATTTTATTCTGCATCTTCATTGTGTGCAATGCCATCGCCATGCTGGTCATGGTATTTGTGACATGTTATTATTCAGCATTGTTTATTACTCTGTTATCTCCATGTTGTTTAACGAATTGATTGTATCCTGCCATTGTTTTGTACACTAAGTGGGTGTTATGTTATTGTTTGCTGGGTCGGTCGTATTATTAAATATGTTGTCGTTATTTGTGGTTTATGTGTTTATGCTGGGGTGTATTTATATTTATTATGGTGTTTTTTATATTGTTATGATTTGTATCTGGTTACCTATGTATATATATGGTTGAAGAAAGGCGGTGTTCTCGGGTTTGAAGCGATCCTGGTGTCGTCAGGACAAAGATGGTGAAGCAAGGCGATTGAAGGATTAATTAACAAGTATTTTATTTTACTTCAATTGTACATGTGAATCCAGACCATGATTTATGATAATTAAATTTGATCCTAGTTTTGATATGATGGATTTGTGCTTTGAGCTAACTAAGTGATATATTTATACATGATGATTTGATCAAATAACTAGTTTTGAATTATTTGTGAAAGGAAGTAGATAAATTTCAGTGTACCTTATTAACAAATACAGTAGGTATGATGTGAATTTATTTTAAGTTTATTTTGATCAATGAAATTATGGCAAATCACGAAGCATGAAAAGATACATTTTGGGTGGTTAGAGCAATAGCTTGAAGTTGTAACAACAATGAAATGAATTGGAACATGTAGCAATATCTTTGATAAAGCACTTGATGAAAGACCGCGATAGAACGTGGTACCAAATAATTTCCATTGATTTCCATGAGCATGCTATGGCCAGGTATGATGGTTTTGGCGAGGTATATTCCTTGTTTGTTCCGTTATGATGTGAGGAAGCCTTGCCAAAGGGATGGATCTCCCGGGAAAGGGGATATCGAGAAACTTGAGCGAGTAAGCACATGGAAGGGGTGACCGGATTGCCCGAGCTGTGTAAGTAGATAAAGGGAAGGGTAGGGGATGGATTTTTGTCATTAGAGATGCCTGCTGAATCATATACACATTGGGAGTGTTCACAGACTATTAATGAGTCAGTATTCTTACTAATAGGAAAAATAGTGTTGGATCATAGCATTGGACAGTCAGGGTTGACTTTGGTAGCTGGATCTTGCACTTCCTAGGAAGGAGGTGAATCCCAATATTGTACAGTGTGGAGGTGTAAGCATTTAGGATTCCTTATTTGCGGGTAGGTATAATATCCTTTTATTTGTTAGTTAGATAAAATGTGTATATATGTATATGTGTATATTATTGTAAAACTTATATCGAGTTGGATTTATAAACTCCTGTTAGTATTGATTCATTTTTGGGTTGATAAATGTATGATATGGTTATTATTACGAATATTAACAATAGTTGTGTCTCTAAATCTCTGGTAAACATTATGATGTCTGTTTTTCGGTATTCGTCATTATTGTAAATACTACAATGAGCTAGTTGTAAACTCCATAGGCGGTATATTTTTCTTTCGGCGGGTCTTACTTTGCAGTTGAGGCCTCACTGAACACGGAAACAGGTATTCCCCTATAGAGAGAGAGAGAGGTTTTGTAACAACCACAGTCAAAAATCTATCTCAATAAAGTTAATAAAGGACAATAATACCAATATGTGGACATATATTCAAAACTAAATTTTGGGAAAAACATCACTGTGATTATCATTTGGTTTATAATGGCTGGAAATTGGCAAAGGAAATGACAGAAAGAGTTTGGAAAGGCAGAGTAGGTAATTGGAATTGTATTTGTAATAATATAGGTGGGAGAAAATGAGGTGAAGGTCACCAGGGTTTCATGGGAGAAAATAGAGAGAGAAAAGTAATGAAATTGAAAAATTAGTCTCTTTATATTAAACATCTCACATGGAAACTTAGATAATTCAACATTCGATCAGAAAAGAAAAGGAAGAGAAAATAAGGCAAAGAGAAACAAATATCAGTAAGGAAGAGTAGGATCAAGAAGCTACAACAAGTTAACATGGTGATGATTGCATGTGTAGTTCACATAGATGTGGCATGCATGTGTATTTGGTTCTCATGATGTCATTGTGGGGGTTTTTCCAAGTGTGCAGGTGATTTTTAACTTCTGCCTTGCCATTTCTACATAGCAAGAAGTGTATGATGGTGTTTCTCTTGTTGAACAGATGGATTGTTGGGATGGTATAGAAACTAAGTGAGATGATGAAAAGAAGAAGAAAAGGCCTAGTGATCCTTGGTGGTAAAAGGCGGGATTGTGGTAAAGTCATATTTTTTGCATGGTGGGCCTAGGAATCCTTAACTAGTGAATGGTGAGATATATGGCAAATCTAGAGTGTGTTCCCTCGATCGATTTTAAAATCCTTGATCGGTCGGTGGAAAAGTATACGGTAAGTAAGAGGTGAAGATTAATTAGTGAATATAAATAGATGAGTGGCGGGATATATGAGTAATATTGGAGAATAGGTGCGATTAGGCCTAGGAATCCTTGACAGGTGAATGGTGAAACATACGATAAATCCCCCAGAATGAGAGCAAAAAATTCCTCAGGTGGTGGAGAGGTCGGTGGCATCATTTTTTGACCTGTTGATGTGATTGTGATTGCGGTAAATATTTGTGATTTGTGTGTTGAGGGTTACGGGCCCGGTGATCGGGTGGGGGTTACGTCGTCCTAAGGAAGCCTAGTTCGTTTTTGGGTTAGTCCCACATTCACTAGATATAGGCCGAATGAGGGGGATTTCTCATCATTGTGTATGTAATAACAAATTAAACCAATCAAATACAGATTCAGATATTCGAAAAAAATTTCTCCGACAACCCTTTGCTTTCTCACGGTTCTTGAAAACACGGATGTGAGGACTTGATGGCGACGAAAAATTTTGGTCGCATCTATAATACTCTTTGTTGTTTGGCTTGGATTGTGTACTTTGTTTGAATACGGAGAAGCATAATAGTTGATTGACTAAAGGGGATCAATATCATATCTCGTCTATTTCCTCCTCCGTGACAAAATTGATATTGGGATGTGTTGAAGGACTAGGATCATGCAGACTTGCATCTAAGTTGGTTCCCTTATGAGTTTTGCTCCTCCCATCAACGATAAGTTGGATAGTCTTAGTTGTGTTCATTTTAATCGACGATGCCTGAACACCATATTCTCCACGACAAAGGACATTTTCTCTCGGTAAAATAACCCTAATCACGGTGATAGCATCTAATTGGGCCTCATACTGTCTTTCCTGAGTTCTCCTCCCTCTTATTTTAGGATTCTCATTAACATAAAATTACAACGATCGAATGTGGTTGATAAAATTTGGGGACAAAATTGATGTTTATGTGGTGGGAGATGGGGATCGAAATAATTCTACCAAAAAATTTGTTTGAAACATTTGAATGCTTTGTATAAAATAGGACACAAACAAGGTATACAACCAACGCTTCGACATATCTCGAGTAATCATTTGTGACCCTAAGCAGGACTGAAGCCTGACCTAGAAGCTGTGCTTGACACGCTGGTAGGGAAGTGCGGATGATATTTCCTTGACTATGGTGGTGGAGGTCTCCATAGTAGTACCCGATCCTGGCCTCTCGGTCACAAGAACTACGTAACATGGTGTCCTTAGGCACAGCGGTGGTACACAAACATGAGGGTCTGTGGATGTGAAGAATACTAGAAGATATTTATACTTTTTTTAATCATAATTGGTTTTGGGCCCTTGTCATGATTTTTGAAGGCCCACAGGCTATGTGATCTTGTGGATAATATTCACGCGCTTTGTTTGCATTTCCTTGCTCCAAGGCATGTACGACGTCTGAACCTTCTCTTTGAGGATAATAGAATATAGGTCATTGATAATGAGGCATGACTAAAATATTATCTGAAAATTGATGCGAGGTCAATATGGTAAGATAATTTACTAATAGCATCTCTGAATGCTTCACATTAACTTTAGAAATTAGTTATCTCCCTTTAGCAATTTAACGTCGCTAATCCTTGTTGATTTGATTTTGGTAATTTAAACTCCCTAAATAAATTATTTCTTAACTACATCTATCAGGTGGGTTAGCATCAATCCATTTTACACACTGAATACCTCAATTCTCTGTCCTGATATGTGGTATAGGCTTGACCAGGCTTGTGTATCGAGCTGGCAAGGCTCTCCAAAAAATCTTCACGAAGTATCAATGTTTCCCAATGTATTCACCCCCTTTCTAGAAAGCTCATGGTATCTCTAGTGATACAAATGTGATTTCAACTTCATAGTTGGATTTCATTTTAAAACATTACAAACCCTCATGAACCCGTTTGAAATAACTAACTAAGCTTGGTTAACTAAAAATATGACTAATTTTTACCTTGAAGCAATAAATGAACTTTAATATAAAGTTGCGTACTGAAGAAAATTTACAGACTTTAAAATCTCAGCACCAGTATGGGGAGGAGGAATATGCATGCTACTCTGTTGTGAAGTTGTGTTTTCTAGTGATGAATTCATCTCGAAAATTCTCCTCAATATAAAATTTAAATCATCATCCGTGTATAATCATATGATATCTTAGTTTGATTGGACATTTGGCTAGAGATTAGAAGCCCTTCTCCTCAACATCTTTAATAGCAACTAATCTCTGTTCCCTTCCCTTCTTCCTTCATGGTCCTCATTGTGCCGAGAAAAATAAATTTCTCCTCACTCCCTTTCCCTAACCTCTTGGGGTCTCATTTCCCACTTGCGCTATCAAACTCCTTGTATTCACTATGTTGTGGTTCCTTATTCCTCCTAATTTGCAAATTCTTCTCCACATCACTCTTAAGCTATTGTTTGCCCTATGCAACTCATAAAATCTCGCATTTCATATCTTCTTGTTTCCTATAGAAATTGTTGTGTAACTAGCTTAAAGGCAGAAAGAGATATCAACGCCTTGAAATAAGCCACTTCGAGGACAGCCTCAATATTCATAAATGAACAAATATTGGATTGATCCAATTTACAAACCTCTTTCTATATATAAAATTAACAGGGCCATAATGTAATCCTAGTGGGCCACAATGTAATCCCTAGCGACCTAACAATAATGTTTAGGGCACAATAATACAATAAAATGGGGGTTACAAGGGTGTGATAATAACGATAAGGGGGTTACACTAACAACAATAAGGGACTATACTAGTAATATAGGGACCTAACATGCCCTCATGAAATCAGTATTTGTCCTCAACCACTTTGAGTAACCTCTGGGTGTTTTATGAAATTCTCATCACTCCATTGTGGGAATCTTCGATAGGTAAGTTCTTCCACTTGATGAGATACTCGAAATTGATCGATTTCGTAGTTTTCGAGTTCTTGTTTCATGGCCAGCTTCGAGTTCCAATATAGTTTTCCTCCTCATCAGTTTTTGGTAATATTGTTTGAACTGGAAGATTTTCACCGATAACCTTCTTTAAGCATGAAACATGGAAAATTGGATGTACTCGCGAAGAAGCAGGAAGCTCCAATTTGTATGCCATAGTACCAATCTTTTGCAGCACCTTGTAAGGACCATAGTACTTTGGCGATAATTTATTATCCTTCTTAGCTTGCTTGAGGGACATTTGTTTGTATGGTTGTAGCCGTAAAAATACCCAATCTCCTACATCAAAACTTCTCTCGCTGCGATGTTGATCTGCATGTTGTTTCATTCAATTTTGTGCCAAATTCAGGTTATCCTTTAAGAGTTGGAGAACTTCTTGCTGATGCTCGATGTGATCTTCCACTGCTTGAACCTTCGAATTTTCCCTTAAAGATGATTTGATGGATGGTGGATGATATCCATAAAGTGCCATAAATGGGGTCATTTTTGCTGCAGTATGGAAGGAAGTGTTATACCACCATTCAGCAAGAGGTAACCACTTGACCCATTGTGTTTGTTTATCGGATACAAAACAACGAAGATATCCTTCCAAACATTTATTTACTATCTCAGTTTGACCATCAGATTGAGGATGATAAGATGAGCTATGAGCTAATTGAGTACCCAAACAAGAAAATAAATCCGTCCAAAAATTTCCAGTAAAAATGGGATCTCTTTCGCTCACAATAACCCTTGGGCTTCCATGTAGCTTTTGAAGTCTATCCATAAATGTAGTAGCAACTGTATTTGCTTTAAATGGATGAGATAATGCACAAAAGTGTGCATACTTGGTAAGTCTATCAACTACCACCATGATGACACTCTTTCCTTCAGACTTAGGTAAACCTGTGATAAAATCCATTGAAATCTCCTCCCCACGTTGACTTGGAATGGATAAAGGTTGTAGAAGTCCTGGGGTCTTAATTGTTTCCACTTTATTCTGCTGGCAAACCAAACATTCCGCCACAAACTTTCGAATATCAGATTTAAGGCCATCCCAAAAAAATTCTTTCTTCACACTGTGGTAAGTTTTTAAAAATCCTGAGTGTCCTCCTAAAGGAGAAGTGTGCAATTCCAGAAGAATCTTTTGTTTTAGTTGGGAATTCTTACAAAGATAAAAGCGATCTTTGTACCATAAGGAATCATTTTTCCAACTAAATGTATCAGATGTACTAGGATCTTGCTGCAACTTTTGAATGAGTATCCATACATCTTTGTCCTTCTTCCATTCATCTCTTGCTTGAGTTATCCAATCTGGTTGGATAATAGAAATGGCACAAAGCAATGCTTCCACCTCTTCATTCTTTCTTGAGAGTGCATCTGCAACAACATTCAGCTTTCCTTTTTTGTAGATTATTTCAAGTCATAACCCAACATCTTTGTGACCCATTTTTGCTGTTCTTCTGACGATAGTCTTTGTTCCAAAAAGTGTTTAAGACTATCATGATCAGTTTTTACCTTGAAGTGTCTTCCCATTAGGTAAGTTCGCCATTTCTTTAGTGCATGTAGTATTACTAACATTTCCTTCTCATAAATAGGTTTCTGTAAATACTTTCCTTTGATTGGACGACTTTCAAAAGCAATGGGTCTTCCTTCCTGCATTAAAACTGCACCAATTCCATTTCCTGAGGCATCACATTCCACAATAAAGGTTTTTGTGAAGTCTGGTGTAGCTAAGACCGGTGCTAGGCACATTGCCTCTTTAAAACGTTCAAAGGCCTTAGTTGCTTCAGGAGTCCATGAAAATGCATCTTTCTTCAATAATGTTGTTAGAGGTGCTGCTATTCTCCCATAATTCTTAACAAACTTGCGATAATACCCTGTTAACCCGAGAAATCCTCGCAACTGCTTTATGGTCGTGGGGACTTTCCATTCCTTAATGGCTTTAATTTTGTTTGGGTCTACTTTAACACCCTCGTGAGATATAATATGACCCAGATATTCCACCTCTTGTACTCCAAAGAAACATTTGGATGTTTTTGCATATAATTGTTTCTCTTGCAATAGTTTGAGCACCCTGTCAACATGTTCAACATGATCCTTCCAAGACCTGATATAGATTAGTATATCATCAAAAAATACTAGCACAAATTTTCTAAGGAAGGGTTTGAAAATGGAATTCATCAACCCTTGAAATGTAGAAGGTGCATTGGTAAGGCCAATAGGCATGACCAAAAATTCATAATGACCCTCATGAGTTCGAAATGCTGTTTTTGGAATATCTTCAGTCTTCATTCTAATTTGATGATATCCTGAATGAAGATCCAACTTGGTAAAATAAATTGCTCCATGTAATTCATCCAATAATTCATCGATCACAGGAATGGGAAATTTATCTTTAATGGTGAGCTTATTGAGCTCCCTATAATCCAGACACATTCGCCATGATCCATCCTTCTTGTGTACCAATACTACAGGAGCAGAGAAAGAACTCTGACTAGGTTGAATTATACCCGCCTCTAACATTTCTGCAATCATACGTTCAATTTCGCTCTTTTGGAAGTAAGGATATCTATAACGCCTGATGTTTGGAGGAACACTTCCTGGAATCAAATGAATAGCATGATCATGATCACGAATAGGTGGGAGTCCTTTGGGAGTTTCAAACACCTTGGAATGATTGTCCAAGACTTGTTGGAGATCTGCAGAAATAGATGATTTTGATGTCGGAACTTCTAGTGAGCATAATTGTGCAATTACGCTTCGTTGTTCTTTCTTTAGAAGCTTTGTCATGACATTAGAGCTTATTATCCTTCCCAGCTTCCCTTCACTACCCCGTAATTCGACTTCCTTTCCTTCTGAAAAAAATTTCAAGAAAAGTTCTTGAAAATTAAAAGCTACCGTCCCCAAAGATTGTAACCATTGTACTCCTAGTACAACATCAGCACCTCCCATAGGAATGGAAAGCATTGGACTAGTCAATGCATATTCCCCCATGGTTAGCTTAATATTATGGCATTTTCCAGAGCAATTTATAGTTCCTCCATTTGCAACCATCACTTGACATTCTGGTGCTGGGTATAGGAAACAATTTAATTCCTTGGCTACCTTACGATGAATAAAATTATGGGTGCTACCTGAATCAATCAACACTATTACCTTTTTCTTCTTGATTTGTCCTTGTATCTTGAGAGTTTGAGGAGTGGTAATTCCTGCCAGTGCATTACACGATATGGTCGGATTCATTTCTTCCTCTTCCAGGGTTGGTTCCTGGTGTATATCCTCTTCTTGTTCATTTTCTTCTTCCTCTTCACAATCTATGTAAAATAATTTCTTCTCAGCACACTTATGACCTTTAGTGTATTTGCTATCACAACTGTAGCAAAGCATTTTTGATCTTTTTTCTTCCAATTGTTGTGGTGTCAACCTTGTAGGTTGTGGAAGTCTAGACGTAGCAACACTTCCTTCTTTATAGAATTGAGTGGTAGGCTTCCTTGTCGCCATTATTTTACATTCAACTTTTCTTGCCAACCTGAATGCCTTCTCCAATGAATCTGGTTCCAAAACACGAACTTCATGTTGGATGTTATCCTTTAAAGTGCATATGAAGAGATCGATCCTGTGTTCCTCTGGAATATCAGTTACCCTTATATTCAATTTTTGGAAGTCCTCAATGTGCTGCCCCACTAAACCCTTTTGTTTGAGATTTATCAATTGGCTAAGAAGGTGTTGCTCTTTGTATCCTCATAATGTGCTATCATTTCCTCCGTAAAAATTGACCAAGTGACAATTTTTTTACGGGAGAAAAGCCATCGATACCATACAAATGTATTTTGTTCTAATTGTAAAGTTGCAATGCGTACCTTTTGTGTGTTTTTCACGTTATGGAGATCAAAATATTGCTCCATCTGTAGTATCCATGTTACAGGATCCTTTCCATCAAAATTTCTCATATCCATTTTTGGAATATGGTGGTTCTTCCCGCCAACATTAGAGTTTATGAAATCACGATTAACATTTATTTTGTTCTCATCATGAGGTTCTTCTACTATCTTTTCACCATTAGGAAACATTTCTTGTATCAACATTGTCAAACCTTTGATGTATGTTTTTAGATCATTCTTCATGTTTTCCATCTTAGCTTCCATACCAACTTCCATGCCATCCATCTTCGCTTCCACACCTTTCTTCAAAACTTCCATTTCATTTTTTGTTGCTCTTTGCGAGAGTGAAATTTGTTGCACTTGCTCTTGTAATTTTGATAGATCATGTTGCAATTATTCATCTTCATGAGTCATAGTAGAGCCTTCTGAAGGCTTAATGGGTGTTGAATTATTTTTACGGGGAATATTTTAGAACCCAATACTGATATCTATTCTACAATATGCCCTTGGAATCAATTAAAATTGATTCTTCAAACAAGACTTATGCAATTCGGAAAAAAAAAATACACACCTTTTTCTTGCTTTTGAGGAGCTCGATATTGAAATTGGATTATCTCTGTGATTGCAACACTTCAATATCTAAATTTCGGTATCGATGTAGCCCTCTGAATTATCTTTTGAATGCCATAGGTCTGACTTGATTTGGATTCTCCAAGACAAAGTTGTGTCCAATCTTCCACAATGACCTAATTATGGACTGGTTCAGTAGAGCAAACTTGTACGACTTGCCACGTATCACTGTTTTGTCCTTTGTCTCTAAAATTGATAGCGAAGAAACTACAGTCTGTTTAATTGTGACCACTTTTTACGGCACTCCAATCCAATGCCCAGAGAGAGAGAGTTATTGAAATTTTCCCACGGTCACCTCTTTGAGATGCAATTCAGGAGCCTGAAAAAGCACTACCTTCCACAGATCATATCTCCAAAAATATTGCGAACCAAGCTCTGAATTTTTTGACACTTCAGATTTCAGCTTCGCACCATATGAATAGCAGATGAACCTTCGTAGAAACAAAGTTATGGCGCAAATGCCACGATGATCTGTTTAGGAGCCCGAAAAGACCTAACTTCCACAAATCATATTCCAAAAATATTACAAACCTAAGCTCTGAAATTTTTAGACAATCTTTCCTCAGGATTTCGACTTCGCACCCTAAAAATTTCAGCTTTTGAAACTTTGTAGAAAAAAATTTATAGCGAAAATTCCACACTGACCTGTTTGGAGCAGTGAAACCCTAGAATCCAAAGCTCTGATACAAAATGTTGTGTAACCAGCTCCAAAAATAGAAGAAAAGAGATATAAATGCCTTATAAATAAGCCAATTTGAGGGGGAAACCTCCAATACATTACATGAATTAACAATTCTTGGAAGATACAATTTACAAAACCTCCTTTCGTAGAAATTTGAATAACTGATATGTTATCCACCGAGATTCTCCCGATCACACACTATTTTAGCTTCATGCATAATACAGAATCTCTTCTACCATTGATCATCACATGCGGAAATAAAATCAATTGCATGCACACATTAAAGCCATAAAAATTCACACATATGAACAGAGTATTTCATGGGAAAGCTTAAAGCTGAAAACCCCCAACTATCTGTATATTATACATGCCATGGAGATCATGTAACAATCATAGTACAAAGCTCTTTGCGAGCTCTCATGCACTACCTCCCATGCTACACACTATCAAGCTAGATCTAGCAAAACTCATGCTCCAACCTTTAGCCACTTGATAGCCAACCTCAATTGTGTGTTTCAATGCTATGGGATGGTCTCTTTATATAGATAAACCACTTGGATTGAACTGCGCAATCCTCATTGATTACTCCACCTATCTGTGTGTTGCAAATAGCAACAATATAGTCACAACTGATAGTTAACCTGCTCTTTCACCTATTTCTGCACTGGTCTCCACTGAAACTGTCCATGCACTGAAGTTAACTGATGTATTCTTTAGCTGATTTATGAGTTTATAATTAGTGAATTAATTAATAATTAATTCACACCACTCTCACTAATTGTATCTATTAGTTAACTTGGATACAAAAAGCTCAACTATGTTTAGATTAGTTAAACTGAATACAACTCCACTAAATTCCTCAATCAACTCCACCAAACTCTGTCACATGAGTTCTAACTGAAGTCATCATGCAATAGCTTCACTTAAACCCTAGGAAAAGCGTATTTCCTTCTGTCAGCTGCATGTGCCACATCCAGGCATCAAACTGAAGTGCTCCAAGAGAATAAGATAATTTTTATAGTCCAAATATTATTAAGAGCTAATAATATTCGACTTCCCTATTTTTAGGATAGGCAGTCTAAAAATAGACTTCGACCTATAGGTCCAAAAAATAGAGGTCCATCTATTTTTACCAACATGACCAATACTCCAAGAATAACATACTGTAACCCCTGGACCATGCTCCATATGTAGACTATGCTCCATATGCCTAAAAATGTATTATAACAAAATAGACTTTGTGACAAAAATCACGTGTTTTTCCCCCACCTAGTTTAGGTGATCACTTTCCAACTAGGATCAGGAAATATTTTTCACGATGCCTCCTTCACTGTTTCTTGTTGCAATATTCAACACTTTCTATATAGGAGTCCATGGGGCCATAATGTAATCCTAGTGGGCCACAATGTAATCCTAGCCGACCTAACAATAATAATTTAAGGGCACAATAATAACAAAAAGGGGGTTACAAGGGTACAATAATAACAATAACGGGGTTACACTAACAAAATAAGGGACTATACTAGTAATATAGGGACCCAATGTAAAT
>JAXQQM020058605.1:0-5000 GCA_034641835.2 Pinus albicaulis
AGGGCGTCCGTTCGTGTGGGCGTGCCGTGTGAGGGCGTCCGTTCGTGTCGTTTGGTCGTGCGGCACGATGGCGACCGTTCGAGTGGGCGTGCCGGGCGAGGGCGTCCGTTCGGGTCGTGTCCGGTCGAGGGCGCCCGTGTCAGATTTGCTAAGTTGTGACCGCCCGGGTGCCTCAGGCACGCCGGCGGCCCGCTTGCCGTTTGCTCCCATGTGCGACCGCGTGGGCGGGTCGTTCGCGCCGGTGAGGGCGTCCGTTCGTGTGGGCGTGTCGGGGTGAGGGCGTCCGTTCGTGTCGTGGCCGTTGGTCGTTGCCGCACGATGGCGACCGTTCGAGGGGCGTGCCGGCGAGGGCGTCCGTCGGGCCGGCCTGCCGAGGGCGCCGTGTCGGGATGGCGAGTCATGGACCGCCGGTGCTCTCATGCACGTCCGGCGGGCCGTTTGCCGTTTGCTCCCATGTGCGACCGTTTGGGTGGGCGCGTCGTGTCAGCACGGTGAGGGCGTCTGCCGGTGGTCGTAGCCGGCGAGGGCGCTCCGCCGGCCTGCAGGCGGGACCGAGGGCGCCCGTGTCAGATTTGCTAAGTTGTGACCGCCCGGGTGCCTTGTGCACGTCCGGGCGGCCCGTTTGCCGTTTGCTCCCATGTGCGACCGTTTGGGTGGGCGTGTCGTGTCGTGCCGGGTGAGGGCGTCCGTTCGGGTCGGGTGGTTTGGCTCGAGGGCGCCCGTGTCAGATTTGCTAAGTTGTGACCGCCCGGGTGCCTTGTGCACGTCCGGGCGGCCCGTTTGCCGTTTGCTCCCATGTGCGTCCGTTCGGGTGGGCGCGCCGTGTCGTGCCGGGTGAGGGCGTCCGTTCGGGTCGGCGCGCCGTGTGTGGGCGTCCGTTCGGGTGGGGGCGCCGTGTCGTGCCGGGTGAGGGCGTCCGTTCGGGCGGGCGTGCCAGGTGAGGTCGTTCGTTCGGGTGGGGTCGTTTGGCCCGAGGGCGCCCGTGTCAGATTTGCCAAGTTGTGACCGCCCGGGTGCCTTGTGCACGTCCGGGCGGCCCGTTTGCCGCTTGCTCCCATGTGCGTCCTTACGGGTGGGCGCGTCGTGTCGTGCCGGGTGAGGGCGTCCGTTCGGGTCGGGTCGTTTGGGCCGAAGGCGCCCGTGTCAGATTTGCTAAGTTGTGACCGCCCGGGTGCCTTGTGCACGTCCGGGCGTTTCGTTTGCCGTTTGCTCCCATGAGCGTCCGTTCGGGTCGGGCGTGTCGTGTCGCGCCGGGTGATGGCGTTCGTTCGGGTGGGCGTGCCGGGTGAGGGCGTCCGTTCGGGTCGTGTCGTTTGGCCCGAGGGCGCCGGTGTCAGATTTGCTAAGTTGCGACCGCCCGGGTGCCTTGTGCACGTCCGGGCGGCCCGTTTGCTCCCGTGTGCGTCCGTTCGGGTGGGCGCGTCGTGACGCCCCGGGTGAGGGCGTTCGTTCGGGTCGGGTCGTTTGGGCGTGCCGGGTGAGGGCGTCCGTTCGGGTCGGGTCGTTTGGCCCGAGGGCGCCGGTGCCATATTTGCTAATTTGCGATCGCCCGGGTGCCTTGTGCACGTTCGGGCGGCCCGTTTGCCGTTTGCTCCCATGTGCGTCCGATCGGGGGGGCGCTCCGTGTCGCCCTGGGTGAGGGCGCACGGACGGGGGCGTTCGGGTCGCCCTGTTTTGTCCGAGGGTTTGCGCTTATCAGATTTTGCTTTTCGTGTGAAAGGTGGGTTGGTAATTGAGTTGTTTTGCTCGGTTGTGCCTGAAGAATGGCCTTGGGTCATTTGTAGGGTCGTCGACTTTCTTCTCTCCATCACCACTCGGTAGCATATGAGCGGTAATGTTGGCCATGCTTGTCCTTGGAGGCATGTTTGAACAATCTCTCCCGCCCACTCTGTTTTCTAGCATTTGGTTGGGGTTGTCGTGTGTGGCTCTTTGAGATGACTGGCCGCCTGCTGGCGTTGTTGAAATCGGCTCTCCGGTAACTCTCTATCGTGCCCCTTGGTTGCACGTTTTCTTTGTTGAAATCAGCGTTTTGCTATGTCGCTCGTTGGCTCCGTCGATGTCGGCTCTTCTCTATATTGTTCTTCTCCTCCCTTTTTGCTTGCTTGTGGGAGGAGGGGTTGGATTTTCGTGTGAAAGGTGGGTTGGTAACTGAGTTGCTTGTTCGGGTGTGCCTGAAGAGTGGCCTTGGGTCATTTGTAGGGTCGTCGACCCTCATCTTCTCTCCATCCCCACTCGGTAGCGCATGAGCGGTAATGTTGGCCATGCTTGTCCTGGGAGGCATATGTGAAAAGAGTTGCCCTTCCGCTCTGTGTTCTCAGAGTTGGATGAGGTCGCTCTGTGTGGCTCCTCGAGACAACTGGCCGGTCGCCTATGTCACTCTCGTGCCCCTTGCTTGCTCGTTGGCTCCGTCGATGTTGGCTCTTCGCTATATTGTTCACCTCCTCCCTTTTTGGTGGGTTGGAGAGGTGGGCTTTTGTCTCGTTGGCTTCGTGAAATCGGCTCCTCTCTATATTGTTCACCTCCTCCCCTTTTGGTGGGGGGAGGGGTTGGATTTTCGTGTGAAAGGTGGGTTGGTAACTGAGTTGCTTGTTCGGGTGTGCCTGAAGAGTGGCCTTGGGTCATTTGTAGGGTCGTCGACTCTCGCCTTCTCTCCATCCCCACTCGGTAGCGCATGAGCGGTAATGTTGGCCATGCTTGTCCTGGGAGGCATATGTGAAAAGAGTTACCCTTCCGCTCTGTGTTCTCAGAGTTGGACGAGGTCGCTCTGTGTGGCTCCTTGAGACAACCGGCCGGTCGCCTATGTCGCTCTCGTGCCCCTTGCTCGCTCGTTGGCTCCGTCGATGTTGGCTCTTCGCCATATTGTTCACCTCCTCCCTTTTTGGTGGGTTGGAGAGGTGGGCTTTTGTCTCGTTGGCTTCGTGAAACCGGCTCCTCGGTATATTGTTCACCTCCTCCCCCTTTCGGTGGGGGGAGGGGTTGGATTTTCGTGTGAAAGGTGGGTTGGTAACTGAGTTGCTTGTTCGGGTGTGCCCGAAGAGTGGCCTTGGGTCATTTGTAGGGTCGTCGACTCTCGTCTTCTCTCCATCCCCACTCGGTAGCGCATGAGCGGTAATGTTGGCCATGCTTGTCCCGGGAGGCATATGTGAAAAGAGTTACCCTTCCGCTCTGTGTTCTCAGAGGTGGACGAGGTCGCTCTGTGTGGCTCCTTGAGACAACTGGCCGGTCGCCTATGTCGCTCTCGTGCCCCTTGCTCGCTCGTTGGCTCCGTCGATGTTGGCTCTTCGCCATATTGTTCACCTCCTCCCTTTTTGGTGGGTGGGAGAGGTGGGCTTTTGTCTCGTTGGCTTCGTGAAATCGGCTCCTCGGTATATTGTTCACCTCCTCCCCTTTCGGCTGGGGGAGGGGTTGGATTTTCGTGTGAAAGGTGGGTTGGTAACTGAGTTGCTTGTTCGGGTGTGCCTGAAGAGTGGCCTTGGGTCATTTGTAGGGTCGCCGACTCTCGTCTTCTCTCCATCCCCACTCGGTAGCGCATGAGCGGTAATGTTGGCCATGCTTGTCCTGGGAGGCATATGTGAAAAGAGTTACCCTTCCGCTCTGTGTTCTCAGAGTTGGACGAGGTCGCTCCGTGTGGCTCCTTGAGACAACTGGCCGGTCGCCTATGTCGCTCTCGTGCCCCTTGCTCGCTCGTTGGCTCCGTCGATGTTGGCTCTTCGCCATATTCTTCGCCTCCTCCCTTTTTGGTGGGTTGGAGAGGTGGGCTTTTGTCTCGTTGGCTTCGTGAAATCGGCTCCTCGGTATATTGTTCACCTCCTCCCCCTTTCGGTGGGGGGAGGGGTTGGATTTTCGTGGGAAAGGTGGGTTGGTAACTGAGTTGCTTGTTCGGGTGTGCCTGAAGAGTGGCCTTGGGTCATTTGTAGGGTCGTCGACTCTCGTCTTCTCTCCATCCCCACTCGGTAGCGCATGAGCGGTAATGTTGGCCATGCTTGTTCTGGGAGGCATATGTGAAAAGGTTACCCTTCCGCTCTGTGTTCTCAGAGTTGGACGAGGTCGCTCTGTGTGGCTCCTTGAGACAACTGGCCGGTCGCCTATGTCGCTCTCGTGCCCCTTGCTCGCTCGTTGGCTCCGCCGATGTTGGCTCTTCGCCATATTGTTCACCTCCTCCCTTTTTGGTGGGTTGGAGAGGTGGGCTTTTGTCTCGTTGGCTTCGTGAAATCGGCTCCTCGCTATATTGTTCACCTCCTCCCCTTTCGGTGGGGGGAGGGGTTGGATTTTCGTGTGAAAGGTGGGTTGGTAATTGAGTAGCTTGTCGGGTGTGCCTGAAGAGTGGCCTTGGGTCATTTGTAGGGTTGTCGACATTCGCATTCTCTCCATCCCCACTCGGTAGCACATGAGCGGTAATGTTGGCCATGCTCGTCCTTGGAGGCATATGTGAACAATTTCCCCTTCGCTCCGTGTTCTCGGAATTGGATGGGTTTTTGTGTGTGGCTCCTTGAGACGACTGTCCTCTTCATTGTTTGGCTCTTCACGGTGCCGGTTTCTTGTGCTTGTACTCTTTCTATGTCAGCACCGTGGGTTGAGATGCATACGTTTAAGAGGAATGTGGAGGGGTTTTCGCTGTAAGCTTCCCCTCTTGCTTGCTTTTTCCATTGGGCGATGTGAGGAGCGGGGTTCTCCTTGTTGTAAAATTAAGGTATGGAATTCCTTTCAGAGTGCACGTTGTTTGTCCCCGCGTTGGCTTTGAGGTCTTGATAGATGTGGTGGCCCATTTGTTTGCTCGAGTGGTCGGCTTTTTCCTTGCATCTTGCGTGCATCGTAGGATTATGCGGCTTGGAATGTTGAGACACAAGGTGATGGGAATTTCTTGTTTTGTTGATCGCTCATGCGATTGTGGTCCAACAAGGATGAGGCTTGCTACGTTGATGGCGGGGGCTATATCTGGAAGGAGGACTTGAAGGTGGAACGCTTCGACCTCCCTCCTCTGTGTGGAGGTGGCTGCAGGT
>JAXQQM020058605.1:17500-41123 GCA_034641835.2 Pinus albicaulis
CCTTGCCAAAGAGAAAAGGGGGTCTTTTGCTGGATAGGAACTTATACTCTATTTCGTATTTATGAAACATATTATCGGGCAGACAAATTATTAACTGGGATTTTCCCCTCCCTTGTATGTATGGGCATACACTGTGGATGTGATGATGATGTTCATGTTTTCCGCACATTGAAAGAACATTTGATTAACTAATTTAACAAGTGTTGCTAAAGGCGTAGTCTACATATTTGAGTATTACGAAAAGGAGAAGTACGATAGTGCCACACCCCGTCTATAGCACGGTTGAAAGGTCACTGAAGGTCTAGGGGCGTGATAGGTTTCCTCGCCCCGACGTGATGACAGTCGCCCAACTGTGTGAAATGTAAGGTTTCCATGTCCCTGTTCAATGGACACCGTCCAATTATACGCCCGTCGCGACGAAAACCGCCCCTGTAAGACCCACGAGCCGAAGACGACGATGGAAGGCGTTGGAAGCGTTCGGTGGACATGTGACGAACGACGAAAACCACGACGAAAGGTTAGACGGGCACGCCGATGGACAAAAACATCATTCGGCTACTATGCAACGTTATCATGGTGACCGTGTGACGTTTAGGAGCGATGTACATAAACGCGTCCAAAAATGGTCGTGTGTTGGCTTGGAGGTTTTATAGGCCGACCATGGTGGCAAGCCGACGTTAAGGAGTAAATGCCATGTCGTAACCAAGGATTTATGGGCGTTTACTGGGTCAGCCTTATATGGGTCAAGCCCCACCCATGGAAGCAATGTGTGGGCAAAGGCACATACGAAAGGAGGACGTGCAATGGACGATAAAGGAAAGAAAGAAGGACATCAACATCTTGCTGATTCCACCATTAGCAAGCTAATGCTCGAGCCAGAGTGAAGGTCGAGGGTGGAGGGCAAAGCCGCAGCAGGGAAACAGAGTCTGGGTCGAGTCGGGTAAAAACCCGTTCGGCGTTCACCCGCAGGTCGAGTCGGGTTCCTTCCGCAGGGTGCGTGCGGTGCAGTGATTAGTGCATGGTCGAGTCGGGTTCATTCCGCAGGATGCGCGTAGAACAATGTTCAAGGCGGGCGCGTTCAGGTCGAGTCAGGTTCGTGCAGCGCGCCCACAATCCGGACACGCGGAACAGTGTTTGAAGGCGTGGAGTTCGTTCGGCAGGGTCGGGTCGGGTCGGGTCGGGTCAAACGCGTTCAGGAAACGCGTGCAGACCATGACCCCGGTGACCCATGTGCTAAAACGCGTTCAGGGTGTCGAGGGCGTCTGTGACCCGAGTGACCCACTCGAACCAGAATTTGCGCAGACTTAAGAAACATATTCTGAAAGGGAATTTTGGGGTTCCTTTGGATTTTTTGCACTGTTGGGAAGCTGTTAAGGCTAGACCCAGGTACAAGCACATTTGGCAAGAAGCATAGATGGTTTATGGAGGCTTGGCTGTATAGTTATTGCAGATTGTACATATTTATTGAAGCATAATACTGGGCAGACTTATTAACGGGATTTGCCCCTCCCTTGAATGTATGGGCATTCATGTGGTTTGATATTGATGTTTATTGCTATTTTATTTCCGCACAGGAGCACTTTGGAAGATTAATTAAACAAGTGTTGAGTTAGGCGTAGTCTACTTATTGAGTATTTGAAAAGAGAAAAACAAGGTAGTGCCGCACCCGTCTATAGAGCGGTTGGGAGACTACCACAGGTATAAGGGCGTGACAGTTGGTATCAGAGCTACATTTTTGTGGCTTTATTATTATTATTATTATTATTATTATTATTATTATTGAGCAGGGATACCGTTGCAGCGTTGCAGGTGCTATTGAAGCTTGATGGATGAGTTTGTTTCATTGGAAATGAACTTCAAAGAAATTAAAGAGAAGTCGAAGGAAGTGGAAAAGGAGTTTGATGAGGCGAGTCAGACCATTGATACATTGTGCAAGAGGAGGACATCTGGCATGAGAAAAGATGAAATGTTTCGACTTATGAAGAAAATGAGAATTCTCCGAGCATAAATGGACAAGGTGGAAGAAGAGCGAAGGAAGTTACTTAATAAGCTTCTCAAGCTTAGAGACCTTGGAAAGATGAAGCATGGTGGCATGAAGCCCATTGTGGCCGAACCAAAGGATGTTGTAGATGTGATTGAAGTCAAGGAAGAAGCTGATGAACAAGTTGGACCAGGACCAAGCACATTACAAGCATTGATGGTGGATGATTCTCACAAGGATGTTGCAGATGTGGTAGAAGTCGAGGACAAACTTGATGAACAGGTTGGACCAGGGCCAAGCACATCGCAAGCATCAGTGATGGATGATTCTGGGGGGGATGTTGAGGATGCTGATATGATCGAGGAAGAACTCGTGGAACAATTTGAACCTGGACCAAGCACATTGCAGGCATTGGGGGATGAACCACATGAAAATTTTGCAGAAGTGACAATTATCGAGGAGGAACTTTATGAGAAGGCGGTACCAGGATCGGAAGCATTGCAGACATTGATGAGGACGGATTGCTAAGTTGTGACTGCTAAGTTGTGACTGTTCGGGTGCCTTGTGCATGTCCGGGCGGCCCATTTGCCGTTTTCTCCCATGTGCGTCCGTTTGGTTGGGCGTGCTGTGTCGCGCCGGGTGAGGGCATCCGTTCGGGTGGGTGTGCCAGGTGAGGGCGTCCGTTCGGGTTGGGTGGTTTGGCCCGAGGGCGCCCGTGTCAGATTTGCTAAGTTGTGACCACCGGGGTGCCTTGTGCATGTCCGGGCAGCCTGTTTGCAGTTTGATCCCATGTGCGTCCATTCGGGTGGGCGCGCCGTGTCGTGCCGAGTGAGGGCGTCCGTTCCGGTCGGGTCATTTGGTCGTGCTGGGTGAGGTCGTCCGTTCGGGTCGGGTGGTTTAGCCTGAGGGAGCCCGTGTCATATTTGCTAAGTTGTGACCACCTGGGTGCCTTGTGCACATCCGGGAGGCCCGTTTGCCGTTTGCTCCCATGTGCGTCCGTTCGGGTGGGCGTGCCGTGTCGTGCCGGGTGAGGTCATCCGTTCGGGTCGGGTCGTTTGGCCCGAGGACGCCTGTGTCAGATTTGCTAAGTTGTGACCGCCCAGGTGCGGCCCATTTGCCATTAACCGTTCCGTGCTCCCATGTGCGTCCACGTTGTTCGGGCCGTGCCGTGTCGTACGGTGAGCGTCCGTTCGAAATCCGAGTCGTTTAGTCGTGGGGTGAGCGTCGGGTCGTCGGGTTGTTTGGTAAGTAATGAGTAGAAGCGTTCGTTCGGGTAGATGGTTTGGCAAAATGGCATGTAGATTGCTAATTGTGACACTTGGAGTGCCATGTGCACGTCAGCCGGTTGCGTTTGCTCCTATGTCGTCCCGTTCGGGTGGCGCGGTCGTGTCGTGTCGGTGAGGGGGCGTCCCGTTCGATCGGTCGTTTGGCAGAGACGCACAAATGTCGGTTTTCTAAGTTGTGACACATAAGAGTACCTATATTTGGTTCGTGCTTTGTTTGCTGTTTTCTCCCATGTGCGTCCGTTTGGGTGGGCGTGCCGTGTCGTGCCGGGTGAGGGCGTCCGTTCGGGTCGGGTCATTTGGTCGTGCCGGGTGAGGTCGTCCGTTCGAGTCGAATCGTTTGGCTCGAGGGCGCCCATGTTAGATTTGCTAAGTTGTGACCGCCCGGGTGCCTTGTGCACATCCAGGTGGCCCGTTTGCCATTTGCTCCCATGTGCGTCCGTTCGAGTGGGCGCGCCGTGTCGCGCCAGGTGAGGGCGTCCATTTGGGTCGGGTCATTTGGCTCGAGGGTGCCCGTGTCAGATTTGCTAAGTTGTGACCGCCCGGGTGCCTTGTACACGACCGGGCGGTCCATTTGCCGTTTTCTCCCATGTGCGTCCGTTCGGGTGGGGCGTGCCATGTCGCGCCGGGTGATGGCATTCGTTCGATTGGGCGTGCCGGGTGAGGGCGTCCGTTCGGGTCGGGTCGTTTGGCCCGAGGGCGCCCGTGTCAGATTTTCTAAGTTGTGACTGCCCGAGTGCCTTGTGCACATCCGGGAGGCCCGTTTGCCGTTTTCTCCCATGTGCGTCCGTTCGGGTGGGCACGCCGTGTCGTGCCGGGTGAGGGCATCCGTTCGGGTCGGGTCGTTTGGTCGTGCCGGGTGAGGTCGTCCGTTCGGGTCGGGTCGTTTGGCCCAAGGGTGCCCATGCCATATATGCTAAGTTGTGACCGCTCGGGTGCCTTGTGCACGTCCGGGCGGCTCGTTTTCCGTTTTCTCCCATGTGCGTCCGTTCGAGCGGGCGCTCCGTGTCGCCCCGGGTGAGGGCGCATGGACGAGGGCGTTCGGGTTGCCCCGTTTTGTCCGAGGGTGCGCTTATCAGATTTCTTTTTGTGTGAAAGGTGGGTTGGTAATTGAGTTGTTTTGTTCGGTTGTGCGTGAAGAATGGCCTTGGGTCATTTTTAGGGTCGTCAACTTTCTTCTCTCCATCACCACTCGGTAGCATATGAGCGGTAATGTTGGCCATGCTAGTCCTTGGAGGCATGTTTGAACAATCTCTCCCGTCCCCTCTGTTTTCTAGCATTTGGATGGGGTTGTTGCGTGTGGCTCCTTGAGATGACTGGCTGCCTGTAGGATTTGTTGAAATCGGCTCTCCAGTAACTCTCTCTCGTGCCCCTTGGTCGCACGTTTTCTTTGTTGAAATTAGCATTTCGCTATGTCGCTCGTTGGCTCTGTCGATGTCGGCTCTTCGCTATATTGTTCTTCTCCTCCCTTTTTGCTTGCTTGTGGGGGGAGGGGTTGGATTTTCGTGTGAAAGGTGGGTTGGTAACTGATTTGTTTGTTCGGGTGTGCCTGAAGAGTGGCCTTGGGTCATTTGTAGGGTCATCGACTCTCATCTTCTCTCCATCCCCACTCGGTAGCACATGAGCGGTAATGTTGGCCATGCTTCTCCTGGGAGGCATATGTGAAAAGAGTTACCCTTTCGCTCTGTGTTCTCAGAGTTGGATGAGGTCGCCCTGTGTGGCTCCTTGAGACAACTGGCCAGTCGCCTATGTCGCTCTCATGCCCCTTGCTCGCTCGTTGGCTCCGTCGATGTTGGCTCTTCGCTATATTGTTCACCTCCTCCCTTTTTGGTGGGTTGGAGAGGTGTGCTTTTGTCTCGTTGGCTTCGTGAAATCGACTCCTCACTATATTGTTCACCTCCTCCCCTTTTGGTGGGGGGAGGGGTTGGATTTTCGTGTGAAATGTGGGTTGGTAATTGAGTTGTTTTGTTCGGTTGTGCTGGGTGAGGGCGTCCGTTCGGGTCGGGTCGTTTGGCTGGAGGGCGCCCGTGTCAGATTTTCTAAGTTGTGACCGCCTGGGTGCCTTGTGCATGGTCGGGCGGTCTGTTTTCCGTTTTCTCCCATGTGCGTCTGTTCAGGTCAGGCGTGTCGTGTCGTGCCGGGTGATCGTGTTCGTTCGGTTGGGCGTGCCGGGTGAGGGCGTCCGTTCAGGTTGGGTCATTTGGCCTGGGGGCGCCCGTGTTCGATTTGCTAAGTTGTGACCACTCAGGTGCCTTGTGCACGTCTGGGTGGCCTGTTTGCCATTTTCTCCCATGTGCGTTCGTTCGGGTGGGTCCGCCGTGTCGTGCCGGGTGAGGGCGTCCATTCAGGTCGGGTCGTTTGCTTGTAACGGGTGAGGTCGTCTGTTTGGGACGGGTCATTTGGCCTGAGGGCGCTCGTGCCATATATGCTAAGTTGTGACTGCCCGGGTGCCTTGTGCACATCCGGGCGGCTCGTTTGCCATTTTCTCCCATGTGCGTCCATTCGGGTGGGTGCTCCGTGTCGCCCCAGGTGAGGGCGCACGGACGAGGGCGTTCGGGTCGCCCCGTTTTGTCCGAGGGTGCGCTTATCAGATTTGCTTTTCGTGTGAAAGGTGGGTTGGTAATTGAGTTGTTTTGTTCGGTTGTGCGTGAAGAATGGCCTTGGGTCATTTTTAGGGTCGTCAACTTTCTTCTCTCCATCACCACTCGGTAGCATATGAGCGGTAATGTTGGCCATGCTCGTCCTTGGAGGCATGTTTGAACAATCTCTCCCGTCCCCTCTGTTTTCTAGCATTTGGATGGGGTTGTTGTGTGTGGCTTTTTGAGATGACTGGCCGCCTGTTGGCGTTGTTGAAATCAGCTCTCCGGTAACTCTCTCTCGTGCCCCTTGGTCGCACATTTGCTCTGTTGAAATCAACATTTTGCTATGTCGCTCGTTGGCTCTGTCGATGTCGGCTGTTCTCTATATTGTTCTTCTCCTCCCTTTTTGCTTGCTTGTGGGGGCAGGGGTTGGATTTTCGTGTGAAAGGTGGGTTGGTAACTGAGTTGTTTGTTCGGGTGTGCCTAAAGAGTGGCCTTGGGTCATTCGTAGGGTCGTCGACTCTCATCTTCTCTCCATCCCCACTCGGTAGCGCATGAGCGGTAATGTTGGCCATGCTTGTCCTGGGAGGCATATGTGAAAAGAGTTACCCTTCCGCTCTGTGTTCTCAGAGTTGGATGAGGTCACTGTGTGTGGCTCCTTGAGACAACTGGCCGGTCGCCTATGTACTCCTCGTACTTGCCCCTTAACATTGGTTCCGTTGATACTTGGTCCCTTTTTGGTGGGTTGGAGAGGTGGGCTTTTGTCTGGTTGGCTTCGTGAAATCGGCTCCTCGCTATATTATTCACCTCCTCCCCTTTTGGTGGGGGGAGGGGTTGGATTTTCGTGTGAAAGGTGGGTTGGTAACTGAGTTGTTTGTTCGGGTGTGCCTGAAGAGTGGCCTTGGGTCATTTGTAGAGTCATCGACTCTCATCTTCTCTCCATCCCCACTTGGTAGCGCATGAGCGGTAATGTTGGCCATGCTTGTCCTGGGAGGCATATGTGAAAAGAGTTACCCTTCCGCTCTGTGTTCTCAGAGGTGGACGAGGTCGCTCTGTGTGGCTCCTTGAGACAACTGGCCGGTCGCCTATGTCGCTCTCGTGCCCCTTGCTCGCTCGTTGGCTCTGTCGATGTTGGCTCTTCGCCATATTCTTCACCTCCTCCCTTTTTGGTGGGTTGGAGAGGTGGGCTTTTGTCTCGTTGGCTTCGTGAAATCGGCTCCTCGGTATATTGTTAACCTCCTCCCCCTTTCGGTGGGGGGAGGGGTTGGATTTTCGTGTGAAAGGTGGGTTGGTAAATTGAGTTGCTTGTTCGGGTGTGCCTGAAGAGTGGCCTTGGGTCATTTGTAGGGTCGTCGACTCTCATATTCTCTCCATCCCCACTCGGTAGCGCATGAGCTGTAATGTTGGCCATGCTCGTCCTGGGAGGCATATGTGGAAAGAGTTACCCTTTCGCTCTGTGTTCTCAGAGTTGGATGAGGTCGTTGTGTGTGGCTCCTTGAGACAACTGGCCGGTCGCCTATGTCGCTCTCGTGCCCCTTGCTCGCTCGTTGGCTCCGTCGATGTTGGCTCTTCGCTATATTGTTCACCTCCTCCCTTTTTGGTGGGTTGGAGAGGTGGGCTTTTGTCTCGTTGGCTTCGTGAAATCGGCTCCTCGCTATATTGTTCACCTCCTCCCCTTTTGGTGGCGGGAGGGGTTGGATTTTCGTGTGAAAGGTGGGTTGGTAACTGAGTTGCTTGTTCGGGTGTGCCTGAAGAGTGGCCTTGGGTCATTTGTAGGGTCGTCGACACTCGCCTTCTCTCCATCCCCACTCGGTAGCACATGAGCGGTAATGTTGGCCATGCTCGTCCTTGGAGGCATATGTGAACAATTCCCCCTTCTCTCCGTGTTCTCGGAATTGGATGAGTTTTTGTGTGTGGCTCCTTGAGACGACTGTCCTCTTCATTGTTTGGCTCTTTACGGTGCCGGTTTCTTGTGCTTGTACTCTTTCTATGTCAGCACTGTGGGTTGAGATGCATACGTTTAAGAGGAATGCGGAGGGGTTTTGGCTGTAAGCTGCCCCTCTTGCTTGCTTTTTCCATTGGGCGATGTGAGGAGTGGGGTTCTCCTTGTTGTAAAATTGAGGTTTGGAATTCCTTTCAGAGTGCACGTTGTTTGTCCCTGCGTTGGCTTTGAGGTCTTGATAGATGTGGTGGCCCATTTGTTTGCTCGAGTGGTCGGCTTTTTCCTTGCATCTTGCGTGCATCGTAGGATTATGTGGCTTGGAATGTTGAGACACAAGGTGATGGGAATTTCTTGTTTTTTTGATCGCTCATGCGATTGTGGTCCAACGGGGATGAGGCTTGCTACGTTGATGGCGGGGGCTATATCTGGAAGGAGGACTTGAAGGTGGAACGCTTCGACCTCCCTCCTCTGTGTGGAGGTGGCTGCAGGTGAGAAGTTTTCATTGTCCAGTTGGTAAGTCGGTGGGGCAATCTCCCAGGTTGCTTGTATGTAGGGTGTGTGGGGTGCGGGGCTGCTTGATCCCTCCTCCTGTTCGGATATGTTCATGCCTTTTGTAGCAAGCCTCTTGATATGAATTTATTTTCTTCCTCTGCCTTCGCATCAAGGTTGCCCCAGGCGATTAAGCGATCGAGGTCCACCGTTGCTGCTGTTCGGGTGGACTCCTAGGTGGTCTCGGTGCGGGGTGGGGAGGGTTGGAGGGGGTAATTTTTAAGGAAGGTTGCAGGAATGGTCGTTCTTGTTTTATTTCCATCCTTTTGCATCGAGGGTGCCGCAGGCGATCAAACGATCGAGGTCCACTATTGCTGCTGACCGGGTGGACTCCTAGGTGGCCTTGGTGCGGGGCGGGGACGGTCGGGGTGACATTTCTAATAGAGGTTGTCGACTTGGTCATTCTCCTTCTACTTACTTCTTTTTCCTTTGCAGTGAGGTTTGCCGCAGACGATCAAGTGATCGAGGTCCGTTGTTGCTGCTGTCTGGGTGGACTCCTAGGTGGCCTCGCTGCTGGGCGGGAAGGGTTGCAGGGAATTTTTAAGAGACGCCGTGGGGTCAGTTGTTCTCCCTTTATTTACTTACTTTTCTTTTGCATCAAGGTCACCGCAGGAAATCGGGTGATCGAGGTCCATCATTGCTGCTGTCCGGGTGGACTCCTAGGTGGCCTTGGTGCGGGGCGGGGACGGTCGGGAGGCGTTTGAGATAGAGAGAGAGAGAGAGAGATTGTGTGGTTGGTCATTCTCCATTTGTTTTCCTTTGCATCGGGGTCACCGCAGGCACTCGAGGTCCACTATTGCCGTTGTCAGAGTGGACTCCTAGGTGGCCTTGGTGCGAGGCGGGGAGGGTTTGGGGGGAATTACTAAGAGATTCATGTTTCTATTTTCTCCCCTTTGTCCGTTCACTGTGGCTGTCGTGGGTGATGAGGCTTTTGCCATCCTTGCTGGTTGGGGGGTGGTTACCAACTCCTAGGCAGCCTTGGAGCAATGTGACTCGGCGGGTTGACCCATTTTTTTGCTTTGTGGATCTTGCATCCATCGTCCATTATGTTTGATGTCTTGCATGTCCTTGGCATGTAGTGTGTGTGGGCTCTAATCCCTTCTTGGGGATGCAAGAGGTGCAAGGTAGAAGAGCTTTACATGATACGCTGACCGCTCCTTGACTTGATGGGTGTTCAGGTTGGCTCTCTGTAAGAGAGAACTTTGAATGCCCTTTGAAGTGGGAGGGTGCTACCTGGTTGATCCTACCAGTAGTCATATGCTTGTCTCAAAGATTAAGCCATGCATGTCTAAGTATGAACTAATTCAGACTGTGAAACTGTGGATGGCTCATTAAATCAGTTATAGTTTTTTTGATGGTACCATACTACTCGGATAACCGTAGTAATTCTAGAGCTAATACGTGCACCAAGTCCCGACTCTTTGGAAGGGATGCATTTTTTAGATAAAAGGCCGGTACGGGCTTGCCCGCTTCTCTGGTGAATCATGATAACTCGACGGATCGCACAGCCCTTGTGTTGGCGATGCTTCATTCAAATTTTTGCCCTATCAACTTTAAATGGTAGGATAGAGGCCTACCATGGTGGTGACGGAGAATTAGGGTTCGATTCCGGAGAGGGAGCCTGAGAAATGGCTACCACATCCAAGGAAGGCAGCAGGCGCGCAAATTACCCAATTCTGACATGGGGAGGTAGTGACAATAGATAACAATACTGGGCTCATCGAGTCTGGTAATTGGAATGAGTACAATATAAATCCCTTAATGAGGATCCATTGAAGGGCAAGTCTAGTGCCAGCAGTCATGGTAATTCCAGCTCCAATAGCGTATATTTAAGTTGTTGCAGTTAAAAAGCTCGTAGTTGGATCTTGGGTCGTAAAGGTCGGTCCACCTACTCGGTGTGCACCTGCCCTTCCGTACCTTTTGTCGGCAGCGTGCTCCTGGCCTTAACTGGCTGGGTCACGGCTCCGGCACTGATACTTTGAAAAAATTAGAGTGCTCAAAGCAAGCTTATGCTCTGAATACATTAGCATGGAATAACGTGATAGGAGTCTAACCCTATTGTGTTGGCCTTCGGGACTAGAGTAATGATTAATAGGGACTGTCGGGGGCATTTGTATTTCATTGTCAGAGGTGAAGTTCTTGGATTTATGAAAGACGGACCACTGCGAAAGCATTTTCCAAGGATGTTTTCATTAATCAAGAATGAAATTTGGGGGCTCGAAGACGATCAGATACCGTCCTAGTCTCAACCATAAACGATGCCGACCAGGGATCGGAGGATGTTGCTCTAAGGACTCTGCCAGCACCTTCTGAGAAATCAGAGTGTTTGGGTTCCAGGGGGAGTATGGTCGCAAGGCTGAAACTTAAAGGAATTGACGGAAGGGCACCACCAGGAGTGGAGCTTGCGGCTTAATTTGACTCAACACGGGGAAACTTACCAGGTCCATAAATAGTAAGGATTGATAGATTGAGAGCTCTTTCTTGATTCTATGGGTGGTGGTGCATGGCCGTTCTTAGTTGGTGGAGCGATTTTTCTGGTTAATTCCGATAACGAAAGAGACCTCAGCCTACTAACTAGCTATGCGGAGGTTCCCCTTCGCGGCCAGCTTCTCAGAGGGACTATGACCGTTTAGGCCATGGAAGTTTGAGGCAATAACAGGTCTGTGATGCCCTTAGATGTTCTGGGCCGCACGCATGCTACACTGATGCAGCCAACGAGTTTTTCTTCCTGGTTCGAGAGCATCGGGAAATCTTCTAAAATTGCATCGTGATGGGGATAGACCATTGCAATTATTGGTCTTCAACAAGGAATTCCTAGTAAGCGCATGTCATCAACTCGTGTTGACTACGTCCCTGCCCTTTGTACACACCGCCCGTCGCTCCTACCGATTGAATGATCCGGTGAAGTGTTCGAATTGCGTTGACGACGGTGGTTCGCCGCTGTCGACGTCGTGAGAAGTTCATTGAACCTTATCATTTAGAGGAAGGAGAAGTCGTAACAAGGTTACCGTAGGTGAACCTGCGGTAGGATCATTGATAGCAGGGTTTTGTTTTTTCGTTTGGGTTGTGTGTGGGTTTCGATTGTATGTAATCTGGGAACGTGTGGTGTGTCTCTAGGTGAGCGGGTTTGATGCTTTGTCGGGGTGGTGCCTCTTGCGAAAGAGACTCGCAACATTTTTAGTTGCCTATCTTGAGTTCACGCTTGTTGTTTTGTGTACTTGCAAGCGATGCTTGTGCTTGTCCCATCCTTTGTTATTATTTCCCCTAATGTGTTTTTTGTATGGGGTTTGGAAGCTCGTTGCTCGGGAGCCCCCTCTCCAACGGTCTGTTCGGTGGGGCATGGTTGCTGCAGTCGAGGTGCTTGGGAAACACGATGGAAAAATTCAGACTCGTTCGTACCGGTGGTCCTCATTCCTTTGTTCGTTGGAAGATGTGGGCCTCCATAGTTGGTTCTCTCCAAAAGGCGGCGACGGTGGTTTATGTGTTTGCTTGGGCGAGCCTTTTTGTTGGTGGTTAGGTCGGGTCGTGCCGGGTGAGGGCGTCCGTTCGGGTTGGGTCGTTTGGTCATGCCGGGTGAGGGAGTCCATTCGGTTCGAATCGTTTGGTCGTGCCGGGTGAGGGCGTCCGTTCGGGTCGGGTCGTTTGGTCGTGCCGGGTGAGGGCGTCCATTCGGGTTGGGTCGTTTGGTCGTGCCGGGTGAGGGAGTCCGTTCGGTTCGAATCGTTTGGTCGTGCCGGGTGAGGGCGTCCGTTCGGTTCGGGTCGTTTGGTCATGCCGGGTGAGGGCGTCCATTCGGGTCGGGTCGGGTCGTTTGGCCCGAAGGCGTCTGTTCGGGTGGGCGTGCCAGGTGAGGGCGTCCGTTCGGGTCGGGTCGGGTCATTTGGCCCGAGGGCGCCCGTGTCAAATTTGCTAAGTTGTGACCCCGCCCAGGTGCCTTGTGCACGTCTGGGCGGTCCATTTGCCGTTTGCTCCCATGTGTGTCCGTTTGGTCGGGTTGTTTGGTCGTGCCGGGTGAGGGCATCCGTTCGGGTCGGGTCGTTCGGTCGTGCCGGGTGAGGGCGTCCGTTCGAGTCGGGTCGTTCAGTCGTGCTGGGTGAGGGCGTCCGTTCAGGTCGGGTTTTTCGGTCGTGCCGAGTGAGGGCATCCGTTCAGGTCGGGTCGGGTCGTTTGGCCCGAGGGCGCCCATTTCAGATTTGCTAAGTCGTGACCGCCCGGGTGCCTTGTGCACGTCGGGGCGGCCCGTTTGTTGTTTTCTCCCATGTGCGTCCATTTGGTCGAGTCGTTTGGTCGTGTCGGGTGAGGGCGTCCATTCGGGTCGGGTCGTTTGGTCGTGCCGGGTGAGGGCGTCCGTTCGGGTCCGGTCGTTCAGTCGTGCCGGGTGAGGGCATCCGTTCGGGTCGGGTCGTTCGGTCGTGCTGGGTGAGGGCATCCGTTCGGGTTGGGTCGGGTCGTTTGGCCCGAGGGCGCCCGTGTCAGATTTGCTAAGTCGTGACCGCCCGGGTGCCTTGTACACGTCCGGGCGGCCCGTTTGCCGTTTTCTCCCATGTGCGTCCGTTTGGTCGGGTCGTTTGGTCGTGCCGGGTGAGGTAGTCCGTTCGGGTCGGGTCGTTCGTTCGTGCCGGGTGAGGGCGTCCGTTTGGGTGGGGTTGTTTGGTCATGCCGGGTGAGGGCGTCCGTTCGGGTCGGGTCGGGTCTTTTGGCCCGAGGGCGCCCGTGTCAGATTTGCTAAGTCGTGACTACCCGGGTGCCTTGTGCACGTCCGGGCGGCCCGTTTGCCGTTTTCTCCCATCTGCGTCCATTTGGTCCGGTCGTTTGGTCGTGCCGGGTGAGGGCGTCCGTTCGGGTCGGGTCGTTTGATCGTGCCGGGTGACGGCGTCCGTTCGGGTCGGGTCGGGCACCCGTGTCAGATTTACTAAGTCATGACAACCCGGGTGCCTTGTGCACGTCCGGGTGACCCGTTTGTCGTTTGCTCCCATTTTCTTCCGTTTGGTTGGGTCGTTTGGTCGTGCCGGGTGAGGGCATCCGTTCGGGTCGGGTCGTTCGGTCGTGTCGGGTGAGTTCGTCCATTCGGGTCGGGTCGTTTGGTCGTGTCGGGTGACGGTGTCCTTTTGGGTCGGGTCGTTCAGTCGTGCCGGGTGAGGGCGTCCGTTCGGGTCGGGTCGTTCGGTCGTGCCGGGTGAGGGCGTTCGTTCGGGTCGGGTCGGGTCGTTTGGCCTGAGGGTGCCCGTGTCAGATTTGCTAAGTCGTGACCACCAGGGTGCCTTGTGCACGTTCGGGCGGCCCATTTACCGTTTGCTCCCATATGCGTCCGTTTGGTCGGGTCGTTCGATCGTGCCGGGTGAGGGTGTCCGTTCGGGTCGGGTCGGGCGCCCGTGTCAGATTTACTAAGTCGTGACCGCCTGGGTGCCTTGTGCACGTCTGGGTGACATGTTTTCCGTTTGCTCCCATTTGCGTCCGTTTGGTCGGGTCGTTTGGTCGTGTCGGGTGAGGGCGTCCGATCGGGTCGGGTCGTTCGGCCGTGCCGGGTGAGTTCGTCCATTCGGGTCGGGTCGTTCGGTCGTGTCGGGTGAGGGCGTCCATTCGGGTCGGGTCATTCGGTCGTGCCGGGTGAGGGCGTCTGTTCGGGTCAGGTCGTTCGGTCGTGCCGGGTGAGGGCGTTCATTCGGGTCGGGTCAGTTCGTTTGGCCTGAGGGCGCCCGTGTCAGATTTGCTAAGTCGTGACCGCCCGGGTGCCTTGTGCACGTCCGGGCGACCCGTTTGTCGTTTTCTCCCATGTGCATCCGTTTGGTCAGGCGCGCCGTGTCGCGCCGGGTGAGGTCGTCCGTTCGGGTCGGGTCCTTTTTTTGTGCCGTGTGAGGGCGTCCGTTCAGGTCAGGTCATTTGGTCATGCCGAGTAAGGGCGTCCGTTCGGGTCGGTTCGTTTGGTCGTGCGGCACGAAGGCGTTCGTTCGGGTGGGCGTGCCGGGCGAGGGCATCCGTTCGGGTCGGGTCGGGTCGTTTGGCCCGAGGGTGCCCGTGTCAGATTTGCTAAGTTGTGACTACCCGGGTGCCTTGTGCTCGTCTAGGCGACCCGTTTGCCGTTTGCTCCCATGTGCGTCCGTTTGGTCGGGCGTTCCGTGTCGCGCCAGGTGAGGGCGTCCGTTCGGGTGGGCGTGCCAGGTGAGGGCGTCCGTTCGGGTTGGGTGGTTTGGCCCGAGGGCACCCGTGTCAGATTTGCTAAGTTGTGACCACCGGGGTAACTTGTGCACGTCCGGGTGAACTGTTTGCAGTTTGATCCCATGTGCGTCCGTTCGGGTGGGTGCGCTGTGTCGTGCCGGGTGAGGGTGTCCGTTCCGGTCGGGTCATTTGGTCGTGCCGGGTGAGGTCGTCCGTTCGGGTCGGGTGGTTTAGCACGAGGGAGCCCGTGTCATATTTGCTAAGTTGTGACCGCCCGGGTGCCTTGTGCATGTCCGGGCGGCCCGTTTGTTGTTTGCTCCCATGTGCGTCCGTTCGGGTGGGCGTGCCGTGTCGTGCCGGGTGAGGTCATCCGTTCAGGTCGGGTCGTTTGGCCCGAGGGCGCCTGTGTCAGATTTGCTAAGTTGTGACCGCCCGGGTGCCTTGTGCACGTCCGGGCGGCCCATTTTCCATTTTCTCCCATGTGCATCCGTTCGGGTGGGCGCGCCAGGTCGTGCCGGGTGAGGGCGTCCGTTTGGGTCGGGTCGTTTGGTCATGCCGGGTGAGGGCGTCTGTTCCAGTCGGGTCGTTTGGTCGTGCCGGGTGAGGGCGTCCGTTCGGGTCGGGTGGTTTGGCCCGACGGTGCCCGTGTCAGATTTTCTAAGTTGTGACCGCCCGGGTGCCATGTGCACGTCCAGGCAGCCCGTTTGCGGTTTGCTCCTATGTGCGTCCGTTCGGGTGGGCGCGCCGTGTCGTTTCGGGTGAGGGCGTCCGTTCGGGTCGGGTCATTTGGCCCGAGGGCGCTCATGTCAGATTTGCTAAGTTGTGACTGCTCGAGTGCCTTGTGCATGTCCAGGCGGCCTGTTTGATGTTTGCTCCCATGTGCGTCCATTTGGGTGGGCGCGTCGGGTCGTGCCGGGTGAGGGCGTCCGTTCGGGTCGGGTCGTTTGGTTGTGCCGGGTGAGGTCGTCCGTTCGGGTCGGATCGTTTGGCTCGAGGGCGCCCGTGTCAGATTTGCTAAGTTGTGACCACCCGGGTGCCTTGTGCACGTCCGGGCGGCCCGTTTTCCGTTTGCTCCCATGTGCATCCATTCCGGTGGGCGCGCCATGTCGCGCCAGGTGAGGGCGTCCATTCGGGTCGGGTCGTTTGGCCCGAGGGCGCCCGTGTCAGATTTGCTAAGTTGTGACCGCCCAGGTGCCTTGTGCATGACTGGGCGGTCCGTTTGCCGTTTGCTCCCATGTGCGTCCATTCGGGTTTGGCGTGCCATGTCGTGTCGGGTGATGGCGTTCGCTCGATTGGGCGTGCCGGGTGAGGGCGTCCATTCGGGTCGGGTCGTTTGGCCCGAGGGCGCCCGTGTCAGATTTGCTAAGTTGTGACCGCCCGAGTGCCTTGTGCACGTCTGGGAGGCCCGTTTTCCGTTTGCTCCCATGTGCGTCCGTTTGGCTGGGCGCGTCGTGTCGTGCCGGGTGAGGGCGTCCGTTCAGGTCGGGTCGTTTGGTCGTGCCGGGTGAGGTCGTCCGTTCGGGTCAGGTCGTTTGGCCCGAGGGCGCCCATGCCATATATGCTAAGTTGTGACCGCTCAGGTGCCTTGTGCACGTCCGGGCGGCTTGTTTGCCATTTTCTCCCATGTGCGTCCGTTCGAGCGGGTGCTTCGTGTCGACTCGGGTGAGGGTGCACAGATGAGGGCGTTCGGGTCGCCCCGTTTTGTCCGAGGGTGCGCTTATCAGATTTGCTTTTTGTGTGAAAGGTGGGTTGGTAATTGAGTTGTTTTGTTTGGTTATGCGTGAAGAATGGCCTTGGGTCATTTTTAGGGTCGTCGACTTTCTTCTCTCCATCACCACTCGGTAGCATATGAGCGGTAATGTTGGCCATGCTAGTCCTTGGAGGCATGTTTGAACAATCTCTCCCGTCACCTCTGTTTTCTAGCATTTGGATGGGGTTGTTGTGTGTGGCTCCTTGAGATGACTGGCCGCCTGCTGGATTTGTTGAAATCGGCTCTCCAGTAACTCTCTCTCATGCCCCTTGGTCGCACGTTTGCTCTATTGAAATCAGCGTTTCGCTATGTCGCTCGTTGGCTCCGTCGATGTCGGCTCTTCGCTATATTGTTCTTCTCCTCCCTTTTTGCTTGCTTGTGGGGGGAGGGGTTGGATTTTCGTGTGAAAGGTGGGTTGGTAACTGAGTTGTTTGTTCGGGTGTGCCTGAAGAGTGGCCTTGGGTCATTTGTAGGGTTGTCGACTCTCATCTTCTCTCCATCCCCACTCGGTAGCGCATGAGCGGTAATGTTGGCCATGCTTGTCCTAGGAGGCATATGTGAAAAGAGTTACCCTTCCGCTCTGTGTTCTCAGAGTTGGATGAGGTCGCTCTGTGTGGCTCCTTGAGACAACTGGCCGGTCGCCTATGTCGCTCTCGTGCCCCTTGCTCGCTCGTTGGCTCCGTCGATGTTGGCTCTTCGCTATATTGTTCACCTCCTCCCTTTTTGGTGTGTTGGAGAGGTGTGCTTTTGTCTCGTTGGCTTCGTGAAATCGGCTCCTCGCTATATTGTTCACCTCCTCCCCTTTTGGTGGGGGGAGGGGTTGGATTTTCGTGTGAAAGGTGGGTTGGTAATTGAGTTGTTTTGTTCGGTTGTGCTGGGTGAGGGCGTCCGTTCGGGTCGGGTCGTTTGGCTAGAGGGCGCCCGTGTCATATTTGCTAAGTTGTGACCGCCTGGGTGCCTTGTGCATGGCCGAGTGGTCCGTTTGCCATTTTCTCCCATGTGCGTCTATTCGGGTCAGGCGTGTCGTGTCGTGCCGGGTGATCGCGTTCATTCGGTTGGGCGTGCTGGGTGAGGGCGTCCGTTCAGGTCAGGTCATTTGGCCCGAGGGCGCCCGTGTCAGATTTGCTAAGTTGTGACCGCCCGGGTGCCTTGCGCACGTCTGGGCAGCCCATTTGCCGTTTGCTCCTATGTGTGTCCGTTCGGGTGGGCGCGTCGTGTCGTGCCGGGTGAGGGCATCCGTTCAGGTCGGGTCGTTTGGTCGTGCCGGGTGAGGTCGTCCGTTTGGGACGGGTCGTTTGGCCTGAGGGCGCTCGTGCCATATATGCTAAGTTGTGACCGCCTGGGTGCCTTGTGCACGTCCGGGCGGCTCGTTTGCCATTTTCTCCCATGTGTGTCCATTCGGGCAGGCGCTCCGTGTCGCCCCGGGTGAGGGCGCATGGACAAGGGCGTTCGGGTCGCCCCGTTTTTTCTGAGGGTGCGCTTATCAGATTTGCTTTTCGTGTGAAAGGTGGGTTGGTAATTGAGTTGTTTTGTTCGGTTGTGCGTGAAGAATGGCATTGGGTCATTTTTAGGGTCGTCGACTTTCTTCTCTCCATCACCACTCGGTAGCATATGAGCAGTAATGTTGGCCATGCTTGTCCTTGGAGGCATGTTTGAACAATCTCTCCCGTCCACTCTGTTTTCTAGCATTTGGATGGGGTTGTTGTGTGTGGCTCTTTGAGATGACTGGCCGCCTGTTGGCGTTGTTGAAATCGGCTCTCCGGTAACTCTCTCTCGTGCCCCTTAGTCGCACTTTTGCTCTGTTGAAATCAGCGTTTTGCTATGTCGCTCGTTGGCTCCATCGATGTCGGCTCTTCTCTATATTGTTCTTCTCCTCCCTTTTTGCTTACTTGTGGGGGGAGGGGTTGGATTTTCGTGTGAAAGGTGGGTTGGTAACTGAGTTGTTTGTTCGGGTGTGCCTGAAGAGTGGCCTTGGGTCATTTGTAGGGACGTCGACTCTCATCTTCTCTCCATCCCCACTCGGTAGCGCATGAGCGGTAATGTTGGCCATGCTTCTCCTGGGAGGCATATGTGAAAAGAGTTACCCTTCCGCTCTGTGTTCTCAGAGGTGGACGAGGTCGCTCTGTGTGGCTCCTTGAGACAACTGGCCGGTCGCCTATGTCGCTCTCGTGCCCCTTGCTCGCTCGTTAGCTCCGTCGATGTTGGCTCTTCGCTATATTGTTCACCTCCTCCCTTTTTGGTGGGTTGGAGAGGTGGGCTTTTGTCTCGTTGGCTTTCGTGAAATCGGCTCCTCGCTATATTGTTCACATCCTCCCCTTTTGGTGGGGGGAGGGGTTGGATTTTCGTGTGAAAGGTGGGTTGGTAACTGAGTTGCTTGTTCGGGTGTGCCTGAAGAGTGGCCTTGGGTCATTTGTAGGGTCGTCGACTCTCGGCTTCTCTCCATCCCCACTCGGTAGCGCATGAGCGGTAATGTTGGCCATGCTTGTCTTGGGAGGCATATGTGAAAAGAGTTACCCTTCCGCTCTGTGTTCTCAGAGTTGGACGAGGTCGCTCTGTGTGGCTCCTTGAGACAACTGGCCGGTCGCCTATGTCGCTCTCGTGCCCCTTACTCGCTCGTTGGCTCCGTCGATGTTGGCTCTTCGCCATATTGTTCACCTCCTCCCTTTTTGGTGGGTTGGAGAGGTGGGCTTTTGTCTCGTTGGCTTCATGAAATCGGCTCCTCGGTATATTGTTCACCTCCTCCCCTTTCGGTGGGGGGAGGGGTTGGATTTTCGTGTGAAAGGTGGGTTGGTAATTGAGTTGCTTGTTTGGGTGTGCCTGAAGAGTGGCCTTGGGTCATTTGTAGGGTCGTCGACTCTCGTCTTCTCTCCATCCCCACTCGGTAGCGCATGAGAGGTAATGTTGGCCATGCTTGTCCTGGGAGGCATATGTGAAAAGAGTTACCCTTCCGCTCTGTGTTCTCAGAGTTGGATGAGGTCGCTCTGTGTGGCTCCTTGAGACAACTGGCCGGTCGCCTATGTCGCTCTCATGCCCCTTGCTCGCTCGTTGGCTCCGTCGATGTTGGCTCTTCGCTATATTTTTCACCTCCTCCCTTTTTGGTGGGTTGGAGAGGTGGGCTTTTGTCTCGTTGGCTTCGTGAAATCGGCTCCTCGCTATATTGTTCACCTCCTCCCCTTTTGGTGGGGGGAGGGGTTGGATTTTCGTGTGAAAGGTGGGTTGGTAACTGAGTTGCTTGTTAGGGTGTGCCTGAAGAGTGGCCTTGGGTCATTTGTAGGGTCGTCGACTCTCGTCTTCTCTCCATCCCCACTCGGTAGCGCATGAGCGGTAATGTTGGCCATGCTGGTTGGATTTTCGTGTGAAAGGTGGGTTGGTAACTGAGTTGCTTGTTCGGGTGTGCCTGAAGAGTGGCCTTGGGTCATTTGTAGGGTCGTCGACTCTCGTCTTCTCTCCATCCCCACTCGTTAGCGCATGAGCGGTAATGTTGGCCATGCTTGTCCTGGGAGGCATATGTGAAAAGGTTACCCTTCCGCTCTGTGTTCTCAGAGTTGGACGAGGTCGCTCTGTGTGGCTCCTTGAGACAACTGGCCGGTCGCCTATGTCGCTCTCGTGCCCCTTGCTCGCTCGTTAGCTCCGTCGATGTTGGCTCTTCGCCATATTCTTCACCTCCTCCCTTTTTGGTGGGTTGGAGAGGTGGGCTTTTGTCTCGTTGGCTTCGTGAAATCGGCTCCTCGGTATATTGTTCACCTCCTCCCCTTTCGGTGGGGGGAGGGGTTGGATTTTCGTGTGAAAGGTGGGTTGGTAACTGAGTTGTTTGTTCGGGTGTGCCTGAAGAGTGGCCTTGGGTCATTTGTAGGGTCGTCGACTCTCGTCTTCTCTCCATCCCCACTCGGTAGCGCATGAGCGGTAATGTTGGCCATGCTTGTCCTGGGAGGCATATGTGAAAAGAGTTACCCTTCCGCTGGCTCCTTGAGACAACTGGCCGGTCGCCTATGTCGCTCTCGTGCCCCTTGCTCGCTCGTTGGCTCCGTCGATGTTGGCTCTTCGCCATATTGTTCACCTCCTCCCTTTTTCGTGGGTTGGAGAGGTGGGCTTTTGTCTCGTTGGCTTCGTAAAATCGGCTCCTCGGTATATTGTTCACCTCCTCCCCTTTCGGTTGGGGGAGGGGTTGGATTTTCGTGTGAAAGGTGGGTTGGTAACTGAGTTGCTTGTTCGGGTGTGCCTGAAGAGTGGCCTTGGGTCATTTGTAGGGTCGTCGACTCTCGTCTTTTCTCCATCCCCACTCGGTAGCGCATGAGCGGTAATGTTGGCCATGCTTGTCCTGGGAGGCATATGTGAAAAGAGTTACCCTTCCGCTCTGTGTTCTCAGAGGTGGACGAGGTCGCTCTGTGTGGCTCCTTGAGACAACTGGCCGGTCGCCTATGTCGCTCTCGTGCCCCTTGCTCGCTCGTTGGCTCGGTCGATGTTGGCTCTTCGCTATATTGTTCACCTCCTCCCTTTTTGGTGGGTTGGAGAGGTGGGCTTTTGTCTCGTTGGCTTCGTGAAATTGGCTCCTCGGTATATTGTTCACCTCCTCCCCCTTTCGGTGGGGGGAGGGGTTGGATTTTCGTGTGAAAGGTGGGTTGGTAACTGAGTTGCTTGTTCGGGTGTGCCTGAAGAGTGGCCTTGGGTAATTTGTAGGGTCGTCGACTCTCGTCTTCTCTCCATTCCCACTCGGTAGCGCATGAGCGGTAATGTTGGCCATGCTTGTCCTAGGAGGCATATGTGAAAAGGTTACCCTTCCGCTCTGTGTTCTCAGAGTTGGACGAGGTCGCTCTGTGTGGCTCCTTGAGACAACTGGCCGGTCGCCTATGTCGCTCTCGTGCCCCTTGCTCGCTCGTTGGCTCCGTCGATGTTGGCTCTTCGCCATATTCTTCACCTCCTCCCTTTTTGGTGGGTTGGAGAGGTGGGATTTTGTCTCGTTGGCTTCGTGAAATCGGCTCCTCGGTATATTGTTCACCTCCTCCCCCTTTCGGTGGGGGGAGGGGTTGGATTTTCGTGTGAAAGGTGGGTTGGTAAATGAGTTGCTTGTTCGGGTGTGCCTGAAGAGTGGCCTTGGGTCATTTGTAGGGTCGTCGACTCTCGTCTTCTCTCCATCCCCACTCGGTAGTGCATGAGCGGTAATGTTGGCCATGCTTGTCCTGGGAGGCAGATGTGAAAAGAATTACCCTTCCGCTCTGTGTGGCTCCTTGAGACAACTGGCCGGTCGCCTATGTTTCTCTCGTGCCCCTTTCTCGCTCGTTGGCTCCGTCGATGTTGGCTCTTCGCTATATTTTTCACCTCCTCCCTTTTTGGTGGGTTGGAGAGGTGGGCTTTTGTCTCGTTGGCTTCGTGAAATCGGCTCCTCGGTATATTGATCACCTCCTCCCCTTTTGGTGGGGGGAGGGGTTGGATTTTCGTGTGAAAGGTGGGTTGGTAACTGAGTTGCTTGTTCGGGTGTGCCTGAAGAGTGGCCTTGGGTCATTTGTAGGGTCGTCGACTCTCGTCTTCTCTCTATCCCCACTCGGTAGCGCATGAGCGGTAATGTTGGCCATGCTTGTCCTGGGAGGCATATGTGAAAAGAGTTACCCTTCCGCTCTGTGTTCTCAGAGGTGGACGAGGTCGCTCTGTGTGGCTCCTTGAGACAACTGGCCGGTCGCCTATGTCGCTCTCGTGCCCCTTGCTCGCTTGTTGGCTCCGTCGATGTTGGCTCTTCGCCATATTGTTCACCTCCTCCCTTTTTGGTGGGTGGGAGAGGTGGGCTTTTGTCTCGTTGGCTTCGTGAAATCGGCTCCTCGTATATTGTTCACCTCCTCCCCTTTCGGTGGGGGGAGGGGTTGTATTTTCGTGTGAAAGGTGGGTTGGTAACTGAGTTGCTTGTTCGGGTGTGCCTGAAGAGTGGCCTTGGGTCATTTGTAGGGTCGTCGACTCTCGTCTTCTCTCCATCCCTACTCGGTAGCGCATGAGCGGTAATGTTGGCCATGCTTGTCCTGGGAGGCATATGTGAAAAGAGTTACCCTTCCGCTCTGTGTTCTCAGAGTTGGATGAGGTCGCTCTGTGTGGCTCCTTGAGACAATTGGCCGGTCGCCTATGTCGCTCTCGTGCCCCTTGCTCGCTCGTTGGCTCCGTCGATGTTGGCTCTTCGCCATATTGTTCACCTCCTCCCTTTTTGGTGGGTTGGAGAGGTGGGCTTTTGTCTCGTTGGCTTCATGAAATCGGCTCCTCGGTATATTGTTCACCTCCTCCCCCTTTCGGTGGGGGGAGGGGTTGGATTTTCGTGTGAAGTAACTGAGTTGCTTGTTCGGGTGTGCCTGAAGAGTGGCCTTGGGTCATTTGTAGGGTCGTCGACTCTCGTCTTCTCTCCATCCCCACTCGGTAGCGCATGAGCGGTAATGTTGGCCATGCTTGTCCTGGGAGGCATATGGGAAAAGAGTTACCCTTCCGCTCTGTGTTCTCAGAGGTGGACGAGGTCGCTCTGTGTGGCTCCTTGAGACAACTGGCCGGTCGCCTATGTCGCTCTCGTGCCCCTTGCTCGCTCGTTGGCTCCGTCGATGTTGGCTCTTCGCCATATTGTTCACCTCCTCCCTTTTGGTGGGTTGGAGAGGTGGGCTTTTGTCTCGTTGGCTTCGTGAAATCGGCTCCTCGGTATATTGTTCACCTCCTCCCCCTTTTGGTGGGGGGAGGGGTTGGATTTTCGTGTGAAAGGTGGGTTGGTAAATTGAGTTGCTTGTTCGGGTGTGCCTGAAGAGTGGCCTTGGGTCATTTGTAGGGTCGTCGACTCTCGTCTTCTCTCCATCCCGACTCGATAGCGCATGAGCGGTAATGTTGGCCATGCTCGTCCTGGGCGGCATATGTGAAAAGAGCTACCCTTCCACTCTGTGTTCTCAGAGTTGGATGAGGTCGCTTTGTGTGGCTCTTTGAGACAACTGGCCTGTCGCCTATGTCGCTCTCGTGCCCCTTGCTCCCTCGTTGGCTCCGTCGATGTTGGCTCTTCGCTATATTGTTCACCTCCTCCCTTTTTGGTGGGTTGGAGAGGTGGGCTTTTGTCTCGTTGGCTTCGTGAAATCGGCTCCTCGATATATTGTTCACCTCCTCCCCTTTCGGTGGGGGGAGGGGCTGGATTTTCGTGTGAAAGGTTGGTTGGTAATTGAGTAGCTTGTCGGGTGTGCCTGAAGAGTGGCCTTGGGTCATTTGTAGGGTGGTCGACATTTTCATTCTCTCCATCCCCACTCGGTAGCACATGAGCGGTAATGTTGGCCATGCTCATCCTTGGAGGCATATGTGAACAATTCCCCCTTCGCTCCGTGTTCTCGGAATTGGATGGGTTTTTGTGTGTGGCTCCTTGAGACGACTGTCCTCTTCATTATT
>JAXQQM020069638.1:0-114201 GCA_034641835.2 Pinus albicaulis
ATAACTAAAAAGATAATTTTACATTGATTTTGAATTATGTGGCAAGTTGAGATACATCTAGCATTCATTATTTCTTTATATAACCATATTTATGTTATTCAATAACATAATAAAAAAAAATATACATATTCTTATAAAGAAAATAATTAATCTTATTTAAAATTCAAAAATGGAAAAAGTAAACCACCTTAATAAACCACAATATAATACTAGCTGTTGCCCCAGAAGGTGCAAAGAGAGGCCGATAGGAGTATCGTTTGTGAATTGGAAAATCTCGAATTTTGAAGTTCAATTGCAAACATTAAAACTTAGTTGAATCTCTTAATTGCAGGTCTATCCAAACAATAAAACTTTTTGTGAAGCATATCCCTGTTTGAAAATCAAAATAAATTTCTCTGTTTCTTTTGTTAAAGCTCGCTACGGACTTTTTAGCAGCATTCCTCTCAGGAATAGCTAGCTGGAATTATTTGTTTTCTTTCTTCAACATGTAATAATTTTCACATTGCTTTTTGATGGTCTAAACTTGCTTGATTTTCGGATTAAATTCCGTGAGAACACCGAACTGTAATCTTGACATATTATATACTTCTGAATGGTTTTTTTTTAATATGTACTTTCCTCAATTCTTTCGAGTGACCGTGACTAAAGTCTTTTCTATTGAAGTTTAAATATGTCATGATATCCATATGGTTATTCTTTCGATAAGATTTTTTCTTAAGGTTTCATGGTTCTTGGTAATCTTGCCACGATAGATTTGTGTTTCCTCTCCTTCTTCCATGTAATCCCTTGGGAAAAGATGAGAGCATGTTCTTCTGTACAATATTCCATTCGTTATTAACATAATTAACTGATAAATGACTTTACACAGAAGATATTAAATAACGCCATTCTTTTCAGGTTGTTTAACAAGTTTTTCTTTTTTTACGGTAGTGTTTATATGATTCTACTCCAGTGCATAATATAAAGTGTATTTCTTTCCTGTGAATTTATTCTACAGCTATTGGTAGTAGAATCCTGTTCCTGTGTTATCTATCTTCTTGATTTTTCAGAGTTTTTACTCTACTGTTTATTTTAACAAATCATACAAAGTAGAGAAGTTTTATCTGTCCGGCCCATTGACTGTGTAATATCATAGGAATGAGGGCAACCAACCCCAAGGCCTTCTCATGAGGGTTTTTGGGTTAACAGTCCATAAATTAATCATTTAAACGGAATAGCATTTCTACTTCAAATTGCTTGTAAATTTTAAGTAACAGGGAATATCTATTATTCTATCTATATTCAATAGAAATTTACAAATATTCGCTTTCCAAATTTATGTTTCCTATAAATTAACGTACAGAAACTTATCTGTTCTTTTTCCTTGTCCTTATTTAGTAGCACTTGACTGGTAATATTGCCACCCTTCCACGAGTGAGGCCATTACGTCCTCCAACTCTCCCCCGTGCTCCAAGCCTAAGCCTAGTTGATAACATAATTTTCCTGGAAGAGACCACGGGACAATCGGTCTAGTCTCCAATTCCAGCAACAACATAAAATTTGGGTCTATTCCACTTGCTGCACTAGTTCCTGGAATGTTCCTCCAAAACAATCTTCCCTTTGTCTCAGTTACCGAACAGAACCCCCTACTCTCCCTGGGATTGAACTTTTATCCCAGGTGTTGGGTAACTGTTTGAATTGAATTATGTTTTGACCAACACTCAGATCTTGTAATCACTTTTACCATCAGTCTTTTCATTAACACAAAATTTAACCATTAAAAAAATATATATATTTGTTTTCCAAAAATAATAACAACTGTTTAAAGGTCATTTTCTAAAAAAAAAAAGAGAGTGGATTAACCAATGGTTACATATCAAACCAGTGGTTACAATAGACTTACTAATCAACTTAATGTGAATTTTAATGATATTTAGAAATTTAAAATCAATTTTATATAATAAAAATAAATAAATTGTAATCTGAATTACTTTTTATTGTTTGATCACTTTTCAATAAAATAGACTTAATCATATTTAAAAAATTGAAATCAATTTTATCTAATAAAAATAAATATAATGTAATTTGAATTACTTTGGGTTTTATGGTTAGATCACTTTACAATAAAAATAGACTTACTAATCAACTTAATGTGAATTTTAATGATATTTAAAAATTTGAAATCAATTTTATTTAATAAAAATAAATAAATTGTAATCTGAATTACTTTTTATTCTTTGATCACTTTTCAAGAAAATAGACTTAATGATATTTAAAAAATTGAAATCAATTTTATCTAATTATTGAATAAACTAGCAATTGCACCTAATGTTGCAAAGGAAACGCCGTAAGGAAGAAGCTAGAAAGAAGGCAACTATAATTAATTTGATGTGACCTTATATTTATGTTTAGAATGTGTACGTTACAACCTTGGTATAGAGAAACAAAAAATCTCTATAAGTCATGGCAGTAGGTTTATATATCTGTCTCTGAAGCAACAGAATGTAACTGGACAAAAATATGCAGATGTACTTTCTTTTTCTATAATAAAAGTGTTTTTTCTTGAGAAAAATCTAGTTCTTATAACTTTAATTAAAAAAAATTATATAAAACACTCTTATAAAAATTACAGACTATTTCAAGCTCTTCAAAGTGGTTTGCAACTTTACATTAGATTTTTACATTTGTAAATTCAAATTCAAGATGAAACATCTAGTGCTTAAATTGGCTAAGACTTTTACAAGAGGCTACATCTCAGCTTGGCTGTATCACAAATTACAGAAGGGCACTTTTTTTCCTGAAACCTCTAGTTGAAGATCATTCAAATTGAAAAACTACCTTCTTCCTTTTTTGTCACTTTCTTCTTTTCACTATAGACTTTAAATAAAGTGATCTGCAATAGCTACTGGTTGGAATGCTCTGTATCCTTCTTAGAATGTGGATTGGCAATTCATCATCAAATCTTTTCATTCATGGGATTGTTAAAACCTTTAACAGTACTCTTTTAAGACTACGTTGGCCTGTGACTCGGCATGACTCAGCAATTCCTTTCAGTTTTGGCAAAGAGAAATAAAACTCAAAATATGGTAGATTTTGTGTGTGAAAGATATACTAATGACATTTTCAATCCATATAAATTATAAAACCAGTCTATGCAGAAATTCATAAGATCATCTCATAAAATATCATAACACAACATTTGACTCTTGATATTTGAATGCAAAACAGAGAACTGAAAAGAAGATTCCATAGCCAAATTCACAAATATTTTGGGTCAGCTGAGCCTAGGTCAGACTCCCAAGTCTGAGGCCAAGACTCCCGAGTCTGGAGAGTGGGGTGCGTAGGTCTGCAGGAGTCCCATAGCCATAATACCGACTTGGTGAGACTCGGCAGGACTCGGGAATGCGAAAGAATCTGACAACACTGGTAGATATTACTCAGGAGTCTGAAGAGAGCCTGGCAACACTGGTACATAATATCTAGGTGATTTAATAGCAACTGTGTTGTTTTGTTGGAGCAAATGACGAGGGCAACAGTACAACAACTTTTAGTTGCCATGGTAAACCCATGTCAGGTAGTTCATAGTTGAACTATATAGCTATGCAAAGAGGACATTGAATTCCCGCACACACAAAAACATATGTTCTGGAAACACGAAATTAGAACTGAAAATGTAGCTTGCGAAGGGACCAGCATTCCATTTTCCTTGAGTTTTATAGTTAAGGTCAATCCCTCAGCAGACTTTGGTTCTGGAGGATGTGGGCACCTCACAATCTGCAGGTCTTGGTCTTTCGTATCCACAGAGATGGCAGGAGTTCGGAGGCCTTCACCATACACAAATTCAAACTCATCCTTCTGCAAGGCAAAACATCCATCACATGTTTTCAAGAGCAGCAAAACATGCTCTGGCAAAGTGACAAGATCCTGGACCAGAAGAGAGTTATCCTTGTCCACAACTCGTTCTTCAACTGCATTATTTCTGGGCAGGAGTTGAGAATGATGTGCTTGGATCACAATCCTTCCTCCAGGTGGAGGGTAAAAAGCTGCCACACAATGAATCCCAAACATCAGAAACCTAAAACACTGCATCTATCATCTATCATAAAAAATTGCAACCTAATTTTCCCAACAATGTCACAGGTTGAAACCATCAATGAAAGTAGTGCACGCTATCTTAAATCACAAAAAAACTCGAGGATTGATGGATGCTGTTAAAGAGCATAACAAATATTTAATAGCAAATAGTCAGCATGAACAAACAACATGCATGGTAGCAAATAGAACATATTACAGTAAATGAAATTTGAAAAATAGACCAGCAAATAATAAAATAGTCAGAGATGAAGGGAAAGCATAGAGAACACGAAAACCCAAACAGTCTTTCCTGTAGACTGGATGCAGCTTCCTAAACGAGCTATCCAAGTCCAAATTCTAAGTGATAAAGAAATGGGGAGAATTTAGGTCGTCATGTACTTTAGAAAGATTGATCATTGAACTAAATCTGTTTCGATATGTTTAACTTGAATATGCAAGTTAGTGATTTTAAATCTCTTCAGAAATCTTACAATGGATTAAGGAAGCAGTTTACTTTGCATATCACATGCTACCCCTGCTTCGTAGAGCCACCCCAAGGTTTTTGTTTTCCTCTTATACTGTGGTTGCATTTATTCTTCATTATAAGCATGGCGAAGAAATCCATGTCACAAAAAGTAACTACTGGAGACTAATCCGACCCTTTATACATGTTTTTAATGAATTATTGAGAAAACAGCAAATGGAAGTAACCCATAGATAAAAATTTATGACAAGTGTACCATGTCTGTGTAGTTAGATTTTCTCGAGTCTTCATCACCACCATAGTACATGTGATATTTTTCGTACCTACAAAATTATAGAAAAAAACAATCAATTTGAGATTTGATATTGCATAGAAATTCAGAATCTCAACCAAATATAGTCAACAAAACTCAATTAAAGAAAAATACAGTTTGCAGAGCTCATAAACAATCTTTTGAAATTCTTGCTGATGTAAAGACAGAATTCTATCGTATTCTTATAGATGTAACATAAGCCTTACTTCGGATCCAACAAAGTCAACGAGTTTCTTTTGGAACTAAGGAGAATTCTATGTCCTGTTTGGTTTGTATTATATGGCACTATTCACCTGTGCTATCATAACAATGTTGTCAGGCTCAAACTCTTTTAAGACTACGTTGGCCTGTGACTCGGCATGACTCAGCAATTCCTTTCAGTTTTGGCAAAGAGAAATAAAACTCAAAATATGGTAGATTTTGTGTGTGAAAGATATACTAATGACATTTTCAATCCATATAAATTATAAAACCACAGTCTATGCAGAAATTCATAAGATCATCTCATAAAATATCATAACACAACATTTGACTCTTGATATTTGAATGCAAAATAGAGAACTGAAAAGAAGATTCCATAGCCAAATTCACAAATATTACTCAATTCAAATACATAAAAGTGTCTTCAAGTCAAACTTGAGCATGGTAGGATACAGGTTTGGCATCATTTAATTGTTTTATGGACCAGGTCTGTAGGCTGAGATGTCAGTCTAGAGGCCTGTAGGCTGATTACAAACTATAGGCCAATTCATCTTACATGAATTTGGGATGGCAGCCCCAGCCAGCCTACAGGCCTGTAGTCCGCTAGTATAAACTAAAAAGCATAACTAAGTTACTTTGATACGGTCAAATTGCAAATGTGGGGTTCCTTGGTCGCTATTTTTGGGTCAGCTGAGCCTAGGTCAGACTCCCAAGTCTGAGGCCAAGACTCCCGAGTCTGGAGAGTGGGGAGTCTGCGAGGAGGGTCTCTGGGAGTCACTTATCCCAGCGCTGACTTGGTGAGACTCGGCCAGACTCAGGAATCTGAAAAGAATCTGACAACACTGGTAGATATTACTCAGGAGTCTGAAGAGAGCCTGGCAACACTGGTACATAATATCTAGGTGATTTAATAGCAACTGTGCTGTTTTGTTGGAGCAAATGACGAGGGCAACAGTACAACAACTTTTAGTTTCCATGGTAAACCCATGTCAGGTAGTTCATAGTTGAACTATATAGCTATGAAAAGAGGACATTGAATTCCCGCACACACAAAAACATATGTTCTGGAAACACGAAATTAGAACTGAAAATGTAGCTTGCGAAGGGACCAGCATTCCATTTTCCTTGAGTTTTATAGTTAAGGTCAATCCCTCAGCAGACTTTTGTTCTGGAGGATGTGGGCACCTCACAATCTGCAGGTCTTGGTCTTTCGTATCCACAGAGATGGCAGGAGTTCGGAGGCCTTCACCATACACAAATTCAAACTCATCCTTCTGCAAGGCAAAACATCCATCACATGTTTTCAAGAGCAGCAAAACATGCTCTGGAAAAGTGACAAGATCCTGGACCAGAAGAGAGTTATCCTTGTCCATGACTCGTTCTTCAACTGCATTATTTCTGGGCAGGAGTTGAGAATGATGTGCTTGAATCACAATCCTTCCTCCGGGTGGAGGGTAAAAAGCTGCCACACAATGAATCCCAAACATCAGAAACCTAAAACACTGCATCTATCATCTATCATAAAAAATTGCAACCTAATTTTCCCATCAAAGATTAGCTTTCAAAGTCTGCTACAAGTCCTTGGTCACTGAGGAAACAAAATACCATCTGTTGCTGTATTGATGTAAAAGTAAATCCCAAGATAGGGATATAGCACTGTAATAAGATAGCATGCAACATCTTACATAACAGCCACAAGCCAAAGACAACCCACAAGGCATGACAATGAAATTGTTTGCCACAACCCACAAGGCATGACACTGAAATTATTGGTCATGTTATTACCAGAGTGAGGGACGACATTTTAGTACCAGAATGAGGGAACACAGGGGACTTGCGCCCTAAAGGCAACTTCCAGATTGGCAGAGAAGATGCAAGAATTGGTTAAATGAATCAATTTATTCCTCTTGGACACTGAAGATTGATATTACTCAGGAGTCTGAAGAGAGCCTGGCAACACTGGTACATAATATCTAGGTGATTTAATAGCAACTGTGTTGTTTTGTTGGAGCAAATGACGAGGGCAACAGTACAACAACTTTTAGTTGCCATGGTAAACCCATGTCAGGTAGTTCATAGTTGAACTATATAGCTATGCAAAGAGGACATTGAATTCCCGCACACACAAAAACATATGTTCTGGAAACACGAAATTAGAACTGAAAAAGAAACAGGGCTAAAGGATCTTGAGGGGTAAGAAACATGAACACAACCCAACCTATACTATGCATATAAAATTGAAGAACATCCTGAAGAACATCTTTCGTACAAACTTCGCATGTCAGCAAGCAGATCTAACCAAAAAGAAAGAAAGAAAGGATCGATGCAGAATCCTTTAAACAAAGCTTAAGTAAAGCTCCTAGACATGATTTTTGCGTGGTGGCAAACAGATCTCACAATAAGAGGTAATGTGTGTACCTGAAACAGAGCTTTAATAAGCGATTCAGTGAATCTTTTTGAACCCACAAAAATCGTTAATGGCCTCACTGTTACGAATTAGTGGCTATGGGATCATAGGGAGCAGAAGGAATCCCTGCCCACAAAGTAAATTACTTCGACTTTTGACAACGCAAGCCCTTCTGAAAAAACGATATGCAGAGTATCTATAAGGCTTATTCTCTTCAGCCTCTGCCCACTCTCTTCCGTCTGCACATACCTCACCGGCTCGTGGCCGGACAGGAGCTCCAGAAGCACGACGCCGAAGGCAAAGACGTCCGTTTTTTGCGAAACGATGCCGCTCTCTAAGTATTCCGGGCATAATCGGGCTCCCTCCCCATTCTTCCAGCTGCGCCTTGCTGCCCCTTCTCTGCAGCAAATGCCGCTCTGCAGCGAATGACTGACTGATTAAGGTTTTGGGCTATGTTAGTTTTTTTAACTGTTTTATATCCACGGCTCATCTTCTTTCAATCGTCTAACAACAGATCTCACGATCACCAATTGTACACATAGGCAGGTAGCAAAGTTCATTTCAAATAAATACGCCTTACGGCGTAATAAATTGTAATCTGAATTACTTTTTATTGTTAAATCACTTAATTATATTTAAAAATTTGAAATCAAATTTATTTAATAAAAATAAATAAAATGTAATTTTAATTACTTTTTATTGTGAGATCACTTGTAACCACCCTCTTAGCCATTAACAATGATTAAATTTTGTTAACTAATTATGAGTTAATTGTGACTACTGTTATTTGGAATTTCTGAACAAAGTTAATTTTGATGAGAAATAAAAGTTACTGAGAAATTAGTTTTCTTGTGTAAAAATTTATGGTAAAGTAAAACAGGACCTGTAGTTTGTTGGAACAGAAAAGAAACAGTTATACAGTTTCTCCACAGAAACTCTGGAATAAGTAGAACATTCCAAGGGAGATTTGGGGTTCTGCAGGAGGAGGAAAAAAACTCTGCGTTTCTGGGTAACGATTGCTAGATCAGAGTGTCAGCTGGGTTGGAGACTGGATCGGACTGTCCCGAGTCTCCCCAGAGTTCTGTTCCACTGGAGTTGGAGGGCTGGACCGGATTGTCCAAACACCTCCTCCATAATTATCTCAGCGATAATAATTACAGGCGTGAAGCTCGGGGGGAGACTGGGCATGTAATTGCCAGTTCATGGTTGGGAGGAAACGGGCAACTACAGCTATCTTGAAAACAGATGAGTTTACCAATACAGAAGTTGTTGCCTGCAATTATTAATTCTGCATTTTATTACTAAGTGAATTATCAATTACTGTAAATAGAATAGTTTCAATGTGAAGAGAAATAGAAATAGGGCTAAATGACAGAGAATGTATTTCTTTCTGTGCAGTACTGTTGCGAGATGAGTAGTATAATTTCGCAAATGAATAAAATAAAACAAGGCCTAGGAAGTACTGCGAATAATTGATATAGCAGAGGAAATATAGATTTTCATAATACGCATAGTAAACAAGAATGTAGTCTTAGATTTACATATTACGCACAGTAAACAGGGATGTCGTCTTAGATTTACATATTACGCACAGTAAACAGGAATGTAGTCTTAGATTTACATAATACGCACAGCAAACAAGAATGTAGTCTTAGTACACCATACTGTTATTTCCCGACAAATAAGAAGAGTATGCAATACGGAACTTGTACTGGCGTTAATCCATAGGGAAGAAGGGTTCGACCTTCCGCCCCTGGACATGTCGCCATTGTTAATGGAATCGCTCGGACAGGGAAGGTGGTTCGGTCACCCCGCTACCCGGTGCTGAGGAAGACCCGGAAGCAGAAACTATACGAGAAATATATGTTAGCAACCGAAAATGTAATGTGAAACAATGTCGGATAATAAGCACAGTAATACCAGAAAATTCATAGCGAAATAACAAGTTCAATCAAATAGTATACATGCAACGAAGCAACATCCATGCATAGAAATATATAAACAGAGCACTTGGCAGAAATCCACATGAACATTTAAGTCGTGACAGAGGGAATAAGGCGAGTTCATCCATACTCCTTTTCACAGAAATGATAAGGAAGGAAATTGCATTAAAATTGTCCATCCATATAGTGCATTATATTCTATACCTCCAACTGTCGAGGTACTATAAAAAAAACAATTTGAGCTTTTGAATCAAATAATTACATACAGAGTAGGCATTGTCGTCACCAAGGGTTAATAGTATTAAAACAGAGAATCAAACTCAGGAGCGCGGAATCCTTAGCCTTTCGAAGGCATTATCCATAGTTTTTAAAAGAAAGATAAAAAAAAAACAAGCAGACTTCAAACCCTGGAACTCGGGTTCTATTCGAATGGAAGAATTCTAACAATAAACTCCAGAGACTTCCTTAACTAGCAACTTGAAAACTCTGTGACTACAGACTTTAGGATAGAAACCCTCCCGGAATGGGTAAGGATAAAGCCCCAATTTTTCTTCCGGAGAATTTGTTCTGTCATCTCGGAGGGTACCTGAGAATAGGAGCCGAAGTAAATCCTTCTCGCATGCCCAAATGAAAACAAAAGATGGGGGTTCAATCATTGAGTATGGAACAAGGGCAGTGTACCTGCGTTAGCACCGTGAAGACGTATGTTAGTAAAGGAAGAGTAAACTTAATCCATGAAAAGCAAAATATACTAAAGGAAACACTGCGAAACTGTCAACACGGTACATTACCTGGTGAGGATGTTGAGGGTACCCGCGCGAGGATGAATTCCTAACAGCATCAATCTTCACGAGGAGCGCCTTGAGTATGCAGTGTAACTTCTGGAAACGAAAACTGTTAAAACCCCAACTCTGTGAAACTTAAGCATCAATAACTTGCAAGCTGATTGAAAAACACAAGTTAAACAGGAGGAACCGCAGTTTGATTACCAGAAGCGTGGCGAAGAAGTAAACCCTATCCACAGTAGGAGCAACCCAGTACATTATCAGAATCGAACCATGACTGTTGCTGAGCGAGCTAGCCGACATGCTCGGCCAAGACTCAGCTTGGCCGAGAGCTCCAGAACCCCGTCGAAGAAGGAAAAGCAATGGAAATTGAACTGGAAAAGACGGACGGGAATGAAAGTCATTACCCCCAACCTCGAATTCTGCGCACCGTCGGATCATGGGCAGATCGAGGGCGAGGAGATTGCCAGCTGGAGGATGCACAGATCGAGAGCTTTCAACCATAACGCTCGTCGGAATTTACTGTCAGCATATTAACCATTACACAGAAAACCACAATCCAAGGCGCTGGAACCCATAACCTCATTTAATAAGTATGGACGTGGCAGCCGAGGACTCAAGACCGGGTACACATAATAAAATCGGAAAACAATGATTTAACCAAAGCTATGGTGCGGAGGAAGACCTTTGCATCGAAAACATTATCCAAATCTTAATAATTAGTACAGTGTTGTAATTAACCACAGAATTCCGAGCAATGCACAGGTCATAAGTTTTTGTGACAAGATGTAATTATTTACGGATAATTAAATAGATATGAATGCAGCGAAACTTAGGGTTGGATTAATGAATTATTACCATTGAAAATTAATTTTTTTTTAATATGGTAAGTTTGGGTAATTTTCTTATTTTGATTGTTACAAGTGGTTAGCCGAGGACTCAAGACCGGGTACACATAATAAAATCGGAAAACAATGATTTAACCAAAGCTATGGTGCGGAGGAAGACCTTTGCATCGAAAACATTATCCAAATCATAATAAATAGTACAGTGTTGTAATTAACCACCGAAATACGAGCAATGCACAGGTCATAAGTTTTGTGACAAGTTGTAATTTATTTACGGATAATTAAATAGATATGAATGCAGCGAAACTTAGGGTTGGATTAATGAATTATTACCATTGAAATATAATTTTTTTTATTTATGGTAAGTTTGGGGTAATTTTCTTATTTGAATGTTACAAGTGGTATCAAAGCAGCGTTACAACGCTGGGCCCTATTAGGGTCAACTGACGTTAAACTGTATGTTACTCATGCACAGTTCAGTAAATCAGGTGAAGGGACAAATGAGGCGAACACCGTCTCAACCGCCACCTCGAAGTGGCGGAGAACTGCCACCACCACCAGAAGGTAACCCCGAAATGTGGGTGCAGCTGGGAATAGAACAGCATCAGCGATCGAATAGGTTGATTGAAGAGCAACAGCAGCAGACTCGCATTTTAGTACACACAGTGCAACAATTGCAGGAAGAGATGGAGAGGGTGCGAAGAGAGAATGCAAAAATGATGCAAGAGAAGGAGAGAATCTTGAAGAGCCTCTCTGATAAAAAAAATCACAGGAATGAGAACCCCAATGCTGGTAGGGAATTCCAAGAAGGAAATGAACAGCAGACAGATGAACAAGAGATGAATCGGAAGGAAAGAAGTCCATCACAGCGAAGTAATCTGAACAGGAATTTTCATGAAGCTGAATCTGAAAATGAAACTGAACGGAAGGCAGGTAAAAGACAGAGGGTGGAATTACATGGAGAATTCAGAAAGATAAAGCCACCTACTTTCGATGGAGAAAAGGAAGAAGTGGCAGAAGCTTGGTTGATTAACATGAATAAGTACTTCCAAGTGTATGACTATGACAGTGGACTTAAAGCTCGGTTAGCCATTTACCAGCTGAAAGATAAAGCCACCTTATGGTGGGAAGAGGTGAAGAATGTGCGGGGAATAGAAGATCAGGATGTGACATGGGATAAGTTTCAACAGTACTTCAAGGACAAGTACTTGACTGAGCGTTTTTACGATGAAAAGGCTCGATAATTCCATGCTCTGCGGCTGGGACAGTTGACTATGGATGAGTTTATTGCTAAGTTTACATCATTATTGCGCTACGTACCATACTTAAGGGAGGAGAAGGCCAAAGTCCAAAGATTCCTGAGCAGTTTACCCTCCCACATGAAGGAGCGTATTGAATTTGTAAATCCAAAAACCATGGATGAGGCCATTAGAAAAGCAAGATTGTGTTACCAGCAAGCGAAGACCAAGGTAGACCAGGGAAAAGGGTGGCAATCAAGGAAGGAAAACAGGAGCAGTGCTGGTCTTAACCGCAGCAAAACCAGTAAATTTAGGAGCTCTGCCAGGAATTCAATTAATAAGCAATTTGGTAGGAACCATCAGAGGATAAGATGGCCTGGGGAGGACAAAACTGTTGAGGCTTCTAGCAAACCTGAGCAGACTCATAGTCAGAGGCCACCTCTGCAGTGTTGGGGCTGCGAAGCAGTACATTATTATCGAGATTGCCCACAGGGGGGAAAGACTGAAACAGTAGCTAATTTACAGGAGGCCTCTACGGTAGGAGATGTGGCACGAAGCATACCCAGAATTAACGCAGCGTTGGAGGACCGGCAAGCTGATTTTCAATCTACCATGATAGAGCTGGAAGGTAAACTGTTATCTCAAATTGTTTCTGTTTTGATAGATCCAGGAGCAAGTTTAAGTTATATAAGCCCTAAGTTAGTAGAAATCTGTAAGTTGCCAAGTCAAAAATTTAAGAAGGCCTGGTTGGTTCAATTAGCCACAGGAGCTAAAAGAAAAGTTAGTGCCAAGATACCAGACTGTGCACTACATATCAGCGGACAACAATTAGTAGTGGACTTAAATATTCTGCCCTTGGGATCCTATGATGTGTTACTGGGTATGGATTGGCTGGAAAAGCATTGGACACTTCTAGATTGTAAGGAAAAGAAAATTTATTACAGAGATCAGGATGGGAATCGCCAAGAAATTCAAGGCATAAGGAAGCCCATACAGTTACGCCCAATTACAGCTTCCCAAATGGGAAAATGCATTAGGAAGGGATGCAGGCTGTATGCCATCCAAGTCGGATTACCAAAGGCCAAGGATAAGGCAGCTCTGCTGGAGGACATACCTGTGATACAGGAATTTCAGGATGTGTTTCCGGAAGAAGTACCCAGATTACCACCTAAAAGAGATGTTGATTTTACAATAGAGCTGCTACCAGGAGCTTCACCAGTATCCCGGACTCCCTACCGAATGAGTGTACCAGAGTTGACAGAACTAAAAATGCAGCTCCAAGAATTACTGGATAAGGGGTATATACGACCCAGTGTATCCCCTTGGGGAGCACCAATGCTGTTTGTTAAAAAGAAGGATGGAACCATGCGCATGTGTATGGATTATCGCCAGTTAAATAAGTTGACAGTTAAGAACAGGTATCCCCTACCCCGTATTGATGACCTGTTCGACCAGGTTAGAGGAGCTACTGTGTTCTCAAAGATCGATTTGCGATCTGGCTATCACCAGATTAGAATTAAGGATGAAGACATTCACAAAACAGCTTTCCGCACAAGGTATGGCCACTATGAGTTTGTGGTATTGCCTTTTGGGCTAACTAATGCACCAGCCACCTTTATGAGGCTGATGCATAGTATTTTCCACCCTTATCTGGACAACTTTGTGTTAATTTTTATCGATGATATACTGATTTACTCTAAGAATGCAGAGGAGCACAGGGAGCATTTGCGTATGGTGCTGGAAATGCTTAGGAAGCACCAGCTGTATGCAAAATTTAGTAAATGTGACTTTTTCAAAAGAGAAATACAATATCTTGGACATGTAATATCTGAAAAAGGTATAGCAGTGGACCCGGAGAAAATTAAAACTATTATGGAATGGAAGGTGCCACAGAGTGTGGCAGATATAAGGTCTTTTATGGGTCTGGCTGGTTATTACCGGCGGTTTATAAGAGGATTTTCCAAGATAGCTTTTCCCATTACCTCCTTGCAAAGGAAAGGGAAAGTTTTCAAATGGACCAAGGAGTGTCAGGACAGTTTTGAAAGACTGAAGCAATTACTGACAACAGCACCCGTGTTAAGTGTGGCAGACCCGAACAAGGAATTCGAGGTTTGCACGGATGCGTGCAAGGAAGGTGTTGGGGCTGTGTTGTCACAAGAGGGAAAGGTAATTGCATACGAATCCCGCAAACTGAAGGATCATGAGCAGCGATACTCAGCTTATGATTTAGAGCTAACTGCAGTTATGCACGCTTTCCGTGTATGGAGGCATTATTTACTTGGAAAAAGGTTTGTGTTAAAAACTGATCATAGTAGTCTAACCAGCTACTTTAAGCAAGCTGACTTAAACTCTCGGCAGGCTAGATGGAATGCCTTCTTGAGTGAGTTCGATATTGATCTACAGCACGTAAAAGGGAAGGAGAATAAGGTTGCAGATGCATTAAGTAGGAAGCAGCATAACATCTGTGAGTTATATGTTAATCAGATTGAAAACAAGTTCCTGGAACAAATCAGAGAAGAAGCAGACAAGGATCCTGAATACAAGTATTTGTGGCAGCAAACACAGGAATCTGGAGAACAAGGTGAATCAAGGGAATATGGGATTAACCAGGACGGGTTGCTGATTTTCAAAAAAAGGATAGTTATTCCAAACAGGATGGAATTAAAAACCATGATACTGGATGAATACCACAGAAGAAATTATGCAGGACATCCGGGATATCAAAAAATGCTGACAGCAATAAGGAAGGACTACTGTTGGCCAGGCATGAGGAAGGATATCGCGAGTTATCTGAGCAGATGTTTAGAGTGCCAGCAGGTGAAGGTCGAGCATCGGCATCCGACTGGGTTAATGCAGCCTATACCCATTCCTGAATGGAAATGGGAGGTGATCTCGTTGGATTTTATCACCGGATTACCGAAAACAAAACGAGGTAATGATTCCATAATGGTAGTTGTGGATCGACTTAGTAAGTCGGCACATTTTATACCTGTCCAATCCACTTATAAGACAGTACAAATAGCAGATCTATTCATGCGTGAAATATTCAGACTGCACGGCATTCCTAAGACTGTTATTTCGGATAGAGATGTAAAATTTACATCAGCATTCTAGAAGACTCTGTTTTCAGGATTGGGAACGCAAGTACATTTTAGTACTGCTTACCACCCGCAAACCGACGGTCAAACTGAGCGAGTAAATCAGGTACTGGAGGACATGCTGCGAATGTATGTCATGCAGCAACCAGTTAAGTGGGAGGAGTATCTTCATTTGATAGAATTTTCCTATAACAATGGATACCAAGAATCCTTAAGAATGAGCCCGTTCGAGGCATTGTATGGGCGGCAATGCAGAACTCCCATTAATTGGAGCAGTCCCGAGAATAGAATCATGCTGGGACCAGACATGCTAGCAGAGATGGAAGCAGAGGTGAGGAAGATTAGACAGAACCTGAAAGCGGCACAAGACAGGCAAAAAGTGTATGCAGATAAAAAGAGATCGTACCGTGAATATGAGATTGGGGATCATGTATATGTCTGGATTAAACCAAAGAAAAGCACATTGAGATGGGCGTCTTGTGCTAAATTAGCACCCCGGTTCTGCAGCCCTTTCCAGATACTGGAGAGAGTAGGACCGGTAGCATATCATTTGGCTCTTCCTAGTCACATTCAGGTGCATCATGTTTTTCACGTATCGTTATTAAAACGATATGTTCATGATCCTAGACACTTAATACATTGGCAGAACATATAGGTAGAACCAGACGGGGAGTTTCTGGTCGAGCCTCACAGTATCATCGACCGGAGGGAAATCATGCTCCGGAAACGAGCCATCACCCAGGTTAAAGTGCAATGGAAGCACTTTCGACCCGAGGAAGCTACCTGGGAAGACAAGAATTTTGTTCGGGAAGCATATCCTAAGCTTTTTTCTTGAATTAAGATAAGAACACCAGGGACGGTGTTCTCTTCCAGAGGGGGAAAAGTGTAACCACCCTCTTAGCCATTAACAATGATTAAATTTTGTTAACTAATTATGAGTTAATTGTGACTACTATTATTTGGAATTTCTGAACAAAGTTAATTTTGATGAGAAATAAAAGTTACTGAGAAATTAGTTTTCTTGTGTAAAATTTATGGTAAAGTAAAAACAAGACCTGTAGTTTGTTGGAACAGAAAAGAAACAGTTATACAGTTTCTCCACAGAAACTCTGGAATAAGTAGAACATTCCAAGAGATTTTTGGGGTTCTGCAGGAGGAGGAAAAACTCTGCGTTTCTGGGGAACGATTGCCAGATCAGAGTGTCAGCTAGGTTGGAGACTGGACCGGACTGTCCCGAGTCTCCCCAGAGTTCTGTTCCACTGGAGTTGGAGGGCTGGACCGGATTGTCCAAACACCTCCTCCAGAATTATCTCAGCGATAATAATTACAGGCGTGAAGCTCGGGGGGAAACTGGGCATGTAATTGCCAGTTCATGGTTGGGAGGAAACGGGCATCTACAGCTATCTTGAAAAACAGATGAGTTTTCCATTACAGAAGTTGTTGGCAGCAATAATTAATTCTGCATTTTATTACTAAATGAATTGTCAAATTAATGTAAATAGATTGGTTTCAATGTATAGAGAAATAGAAATAGAGTTAAATGATAGACAGTGTATTTCTTTATGTGCGGTATTGTTACGAAATAAGTAGTATAATTTCGTAAACGAATAAAAGCAAACAGAGCCTAGGGTTACTGCGAAGAATTGATATAGAGCAGAGGAAATTTAGATTATCATAATACGCACAGTGAACAGAAAAATGTAATCTTAGATTTATCTATTATGCACAGCAAAAAAGAATGTAGTCTTAGTACACCATACTGTTAATTCCCGACAAACAAGAAGAGTATGCAATACGAAACTGGTACCGGCGTTAACCCATAGGGCAGAAGGGTTCGACCTTCCGCCCCTGGACATGTCGCCATTGTTAATGGAATCGCTCGGACAGGGAAGGTGGTCCGGTCACCCCGCTACCCAGTGCTGAGGAAGACCCGGGAGCAGAAACTATACGAGAAATATATGTTAGCAACTGAAAATGTAATGTGAAACAATGTCGGATAATAAGCACAGTAATTCCAGAAAACTCATAGCGAAACAACGAGTTCAACCAAATAGTAAACATGCAACGAAGCAACATCCATACATAGGAATATATAAACAGAGCACTTGACAGAAATCCACATGAACATTTAAGTCGTGACAGAGGGAATAAGTCAAGTTCACCCATACTCCTTTTGACAGAATTGATAAGGAAGGAAATTGCATTAAAATTGTCCATCCATATAGTGCATTATATTCTATACCTCCCACTGTCGAGGTACTAGAAAAAACGATTTGAGCTTTTGAATCAAATAATTATATACAGAGTAGGCATTACTGTCACCAAGGGTAATAGTATCAAAACAGAGAATCAAACTCAGGAGCGCGGAATCCTTAGCCTTTCGAAGGCATTATCCATAGTTCTTAAAAGAAAGATAAAACAACAAGCAGACTCAAAACCCTGGAACTCGGGTTGTATTCGAATGAAATAATTCTAACAATAAACTCCAGAGACTTCCTTAACTAGCAACTTGAAAACTCTGTGACTGCAGACTATAGAATAGAAACCCTCCCGGAATGGGTAAGGGTAAAACCCCAATTTTTTCTTCCGGAGAACCTGTTCTGTCGTCTCGGAGGGTACCTGAGAATAGGAGCCGAAGTAAGTCCTTCTCGCATGCCCAAATGAAAATAAAAGATGGGGGTTCAATCATTAAGTATGGAATGAGGGCAGTGTACCTGCGTTAGCACAGAGAAGACGTATGTTAAAAAAAGGAAGAGTAAACTTAATCCATGGAAAGCAAAATATACTAAAGGAAACACTGCGTTACTGTCAACACGGTACATTACCTGGTGAGGATGTTGAGGGTACCCGCGCGAGGATGAATTCCTAATAGCATCAACCTTCACGAGGAGCGCTTTGAGTATGCAGTGTAACTTCTGGAAAACGAAAACTGTTAAACCCCAGCTCTGTGAAACTTAGCATCAATAACTTGCAAGCTGATTGAAAAACACAAATTAAACAGGAGGAACCACAGTTTTGATTACCAGAAGCGTGGCGAAGAAGTAAACCCTATCCACAGTAGGAGAAACCCAGTTCATTATCAGAATCGAACCCTGACTGTTGCAGAGCGAGCTAGCCGACATGCTCGGCCAAGACTCAGCTTGGCCGAGAGCTCCAGAACTCCGTCGAAGAAGGGAAACAATGGAAAATTGAACTGGAAAAGACAGACGGAAAGGAAAGTCATTACCCCCCCAACCTCGGATTCTGCGCACCGTCGGATCACGGGCAGATCGAGTGCGAGGAGATTGCCAGCTAGAGGATGCACAGATCGAGAGCCTTCAACCATAACGCTCGTCGGAATTTACTATCAGCATATTAACCATTGCACATAAAACCACATCCCAAGGAGCTGGAACCATAACCTCATTTAATAAGTATGGACGTGGCAGCCGAGGACTCAAGACCGGGTACATATTAAAATCGAAAGCAATGATTTAACCAAAGCTATGGTGCGGAGAAGACCTGCATCGAAAACATTATCCAAATCATAATAAATAGTACGGTGTTGTAATTAACCACCAAAATCCAAGCAATGCACGGTCATAAGTTTGTGACAAGTTGTAATTTATTTACGGATAATTAAATAGATATGAATACGGCGAAACTTAGGGTTGGATTAATGAATTATTACCATTGAGAAATATATTTTTTTTATTTATGGTAAGTTTGGGGTAATTTTCTTATTTGAATGTTACTTAGTGAATCTAGTGCTAGAAATCAAATAGGATTCAAAATCACCATTTACACTGAAACCAACGCATTTAGTATAAGCAATCAAATAGGATTAGGAATAGGAATCATCTACATTGAAATCAATGCATCTAGTGCAAGCAATCAACTAGGATTAGGAATCATTGACATTGAAATCAATGCATCTAGTGCAAGAAGTCAAATATAATTAGAAATAAACATATGGATTCAAATTATTGCGTGCAGTGTAAGAAATCAAATAGTATATGAAATCACCATCTACATTGAAATCAATGCATTAGTGCAAGAAATCATATAGGAATAGAAATCATCTGAATTTAAATCAATGCATCTAGTGCAAACAATTAAATATAATTAGAAATCAACAACTACACTAAAGTCAATGCATTTAGTGAAAACAATTAAAATGGATTATAAGTCACCATTTACACTAAAATCAATTCATCTAGTGAAATAAATATTCTTCCCTATCTCCCCCCTTAAACTGCATCCCTCTTTACCTCCATCTCTCCACTCTCTCACATCCTCCCTCTTCCTTCCTCTCTCTCCATTCCTTTCCCACATCTATCTCTCTCTCTCTCTCTCTTCACACTCCAACTATGTTACTATATCCCTCCCGCTCTCCTTCTATCCTCCCTTCTCTCCATATCTCCTTCTTTATCTCTTTATCTCACCCCAAAACATACAAAAACCCTCTCCATATCTCCCTTGTCACTTCATCTCTCTCTCCACTTCTCACTCTCTATGTATTCCTCATTCCCTCCCTCTCTCCCCCTCCAACTCCATCTCTCCATCCTTCCATATCTCCTTCTATATCCCTCCCTCTCTCCTCCTCTCTCTCTCTCTTTTTCTTTGTCCTCCAATTTTCTCTCTTCCCCCATCACTCTCTTCCTCTCTCTCTCATGTCCTCTCTCTTGTCCTTTCTCTTTCTCTCTTTCTCTCCTACTTTTATCTATCTTTTCCTCTCTCTCTCTCTTTGCCATCCAATCCTCTCTCTATTTAGCCTATGGTATTCAGCCCATGGTATTAAAGTGGTACATTTCTATACACTCTGACATATCAAAAGTTTACATTAATTAAATTTAATAATATTAGTATTATAATATAATAATGTGAATATTATAATTAATAATAATATTAATATTAATATTAGGGTTAATAATTTTTTTCTGGCATGGTATTAATAATAATTTGGCCCATGGTATTTAGCTCAGGATTGACCTAAATAAAACCACTTTTTGAGTGTTCCTAAATATAAATAGGATCATGGAGTAAATATAAAAAGACGTTTTATTTATTTACTATATCTATCGTTTATTTATATTTTATTTATTTACCATATTTATTTTATAAATATGGTATTTGGCCCATGGTATTAAAGTGGTACATTTCTATACACTCCAACATATCAAAAGTTTACATTACTCACATGACATCTACACATCTCTATACACTTAGACATATCAAAAGTTTACATTACTCACATGACATCTACACATATACATCTATATACACTCCGACATATCAAAATTTTACATTACTCACATGACATCTACACATCTATATACACTCCTACATATCAAAAGTTTACATTACACACATTACATTTACACATCCCTATATACTGGGCTGTAGAGTGCCTCTCGACGCATATTCCTCCCATGACTCCAATTTTTGGAGGATAAACGGTGGGAAACACCTCCACCCCTCCTAGTAGGACTAGGTTTAACACCCTATCATAGAATCCCACTGAGCCTTAATTGCTCTTGGAGTTTTGTCATCATGTGGTCATTTGGGTAACAATACTATTAATGAAGGTGGATATTTGTGGCCTCCTATCTATTCCACCTAGACAGTTTCATCAGTTTCCTTGTTTATAAAAACATTTACTATTTTTAGCAGCTTTTCGCGTCGTGAACTTCCAGATCATTTTTGACCCCTAAAAAATGTTTTTTTCAGGTCTGCAGTAGGCAAGGGCCTGAAAAAAATCATGTAGTAATCAAAGAGATATTTCCAACATGGTATCGTATGCGCCAAATTATCCTTATTTTATATATCAAGAATGTTCAACATGTGATAAGAGACAATCAAGAGATAAGAAAATATGAGCAGTGATGACATTTGATAAAGAGATACTTGAGATTTGATATGATTTGATGACAAGATTCTTACGATGATTACATGATGCAATTGGAATTTCTCCTTAGCTGATAGGGAGTATTAATTTGGTAGCTTAGTAAAATTTCCAACCATGGGACAAGATTCCTCTTTTCAAGAGGACCAATTTTGACTATTGAAGCACTCAATTTAGATAAGGGAAACTGTATTTTTGAATTAAAGCCTACATTTGCACATTTGATCAAGTCGGCCCTAAATAAAATTGGACACTCTTAGAAGTATATAAATAAAAGTGACCTCAACCTCATTTAGAGATTATCATGAAGCATTCTTCTATTCTCTTCTTTGGTTTGGCTCACACAGGTCTGAGGAAGTTCACATAGATTTGCTCACATAGGTATGAAATTGCATAGTCTGACCCTCATCAAACATAATGGAGGGTGTGGAAAACAGAATGAGACTGAAATTTGGACAAGACCCAATAAGCTTGGCCCACCCCAAATCAACTATTGCAAGAGCACCACATCTATATTTCCCAACCTCTAGATAAATTCAGACAAGGATATAAGGTAGTAGGTTTGTTTTTAATCATGGAAGCCTACCTCCTCAAGTTTTATGTTAGCAGCTGACCACGAGAAATATTATGGGACAAATTTTGGAGATGGAAGTTATGGTCGAAGGTATCTCACTTTCTCTGGTTAGTTGGACACAAGTGAATTCTTACATGGGATCAACGAATTAAGAAAGGATAGATTGGGTTGTCTCAATGCCCAATGTGCATGCAGAAAGAAGAAACAATGAACCAATTATTGAGTGAATGCAAGATAACAAAAGAAGTATGGGGAGATGTTGCGACCCTCTTTAGACTGATCGATCAGGTTCAAGCTGGTCTGATCTCAAGAATTGATAACTAGAGGTAGTCCTGATTCAAAAATACAATTGTTAATAGAGCATGGATCCTTGTACTAGGATTTATCATATGGAACATCGAGAAAGAATGAAGTAGGGTGATATATAATAATCAAATTCCTTCAAGTCATTCTATTTGGAAGACAGTCAAAGATAATCTTTGGGAAAGTATTTTGGTAAAAAAGTGGGGGGATGAGGACTAGAAATATGATGAGACTGAATCCATGATTATCTCTGCCATAAATTTATCACTGAAGATTATGTATCTTCCTACACCTTCCCCTTTCAACATCTGTGATTTCCATACACATGAGTGACCAGGTTTGATAGTTGTGCCTCCTTTGCACCCTTCTCAACCTCCTCCTTCACATATGCTTATAGCTTGCTTTTTATTTTTTGTTCCCTTTTGTCATGTAAGGTTACTAAGACTATCGAAAACCATGGTTCAATGAAAAAATATTATGTGAACTTTGGCTCTCCCAGCTAAAAAATATCATTAGAAAGACAATAACTCATCGTCGACAGGTTTAGAGAGTTCGGGTCATGCCACGAAGGTTGCTTAGGATCAATTTCGGTCCTGAGGCCGTGTGGTTATGTATGTCGCATTGGACACCATTGTAGAGAAACTGTAAGGAATGCACGCCAACCTAGATATCCTTCATTAACACAGATATGGATATGAGGATCATAACAAATTTGTGCCCTACGTGAATGATACTCAATTCTATCAAATGAGATCTTGGAGCGACTAGCCAACATTTTTCAGAGCTAGCGTTGGGTGAACAAGTGCCTACATGAGTTGGAGTCCAGATTTGTACACATAGACTTCCATACACATGAGCGCTCGGGTCTGATAGTTGCGCCTCATTTGCACTCTTCGCAACCTCTTCCTTTAAAATATTCTTATAGCTTGCTTGTTATTTTTGGTTCCCTTTTGGCATGTAAGGCTACTAAGCCTATCAAAAATAATGGTTCAATGGAAAAATATTCTCCGAACTCGGGATCTCCCAACTAACAAATATGGTCAGAGTGAATTTGGGGGAGCTATAGAGATACATTTTGGAAACAATTTTTTCATGCTAATATAATATACATTTTTAGACTGACAAAAAAATAATGGGAGGCAAGATGTTGTTTATACTTATTTCAATTTAAGATGTACTAGTTTTTATATTAATGGGATAGGTTAGAGGCTTTTAATCTTAGTCTTTTGGCAGGAGAAAGTGTGGAGTGGTTATTTTCTATTAAAACAACAAGTGTGATGCACAAACAATGGATATATTACTTTCTGAAGTCTTCATTTGCTAGCTAGAGATAGAATGAGAAACCTTGCTTTTGGAAAAGTTGTTCGTGCTTGTTCATAAAAATGCGCTCATTGAATCAATACACCAACATAGATCCATCTAAATTTGAGTCTATCAAGTATTGAGAAAAATCAAATTCTTTAAGTGTAATTTTCCTTTAAAATGAAAAATTTGAGGAAAAGTTTGTAAGTCAAAGGATTAATAACATAATATCAATACATTAATAACATGAGAAGAAATTTCATAATACCAACAACATCAACATGTCATCTACAAAATTAAAAACTAAATAAAAATAAATAAAAATTATTCCTTTTAAACATCGAAGTTGAATTCAATTTTCAAACCTTTTATTTTATTTATTAATATTAGTTTTACTAATTTTCTTAGAAGACAACTCCTTAGTTTTATATAGTTTTTAAAAATAATATAAAAGTAAAATTTTAATAATATTATATATTATTAATAATTTTCAATTTTTCATTATTTTTTAAAATAATATTTTATGAATATTTTTCATTAATTCACATTTTATTTCTCTCTCAAACTTTATATAAATTGAGAGAGCTTCTCATTTATATTTATATCTCAAACTTTATATAAAATACAAAAGCTTCTCATTTATATTTATTATAAAAATAAAAATAAAAAATTATCTTTAAATATTTAAAACATTACCAAATTTATATAAAATTACTTTTAAGCACCATAATTATAAGTATCTAGACAAGAAGATCTAACTTAGCAACATCCTAATCATCATAAACACTAGTAACCCTCTAATTCAGCTTCTCATTTATAGCTATTATTAAAACAGACTAGATCCATCTTAACTCTCGATCTATCAAGTGCCGAGACAAATCTCTCGATGTGCAAACCTTTCCTCAAGCTTTGTACTAAAAAAAAGAGGTTTTCACTTCTACAGATTTGATCCCTCTCGGCGCTTGATCCAGAGTTAAGATGGATCTAGACTGGTATAAATTAGTACAAAGAGTGAGAAAATGCTTTACATTTTTTATTAAATCTAAGAATTATTCCATTTCAATTAGAATTGTTGATACAAAAGATTTCAAATGCTCCTAAGAATTGTTTTAGTAGTGTTGGAATACATTTCTAGATACAGTGGCTCTCAAAAATAAATTAATAGATATTACATTTCAATTAGAATTAGTTATTACATTTCAATTAGAATTCGTGATATAAAAGATTTCAATCATCAAAGAATTGAAATGATTTAAAATTAATTATTCAATTATTTTTATCTATAAGGCTTTTATTAGTGGAGATACTACAAGTCTTAATCATGATTTTTTATTAGTAGAGATGCTACATTTCAAATTACAATATACATTGAGTGAGAAAATGTTCTAATTTTTTTATTAAATCTAAGAAAAACATTTAAGATATAAAAGAGTGATTAAATGGTTAAAATAAAATATTAAAATTTAAATAGTTCAATTTTTTTTTTTTTATGATTTTGATATTTGTATTTCTAGATTACATGTTTCTACTTTCATAAATTTGATAGCTACATTGATGGTTGGACCTTATAATTAATATTTTCATTCGTTGATATTATACTTAATTGTATGGGATTCAAAATACATTGAGTAATTCTATCTAAATTTTTTAGGTTAAAATTCATTTTATTCATAAATTTTATACTAAATTTTTTTGATGTATTTTATTATTTTCATTTTTAAAAATATTTTACCAAATATTTTAATAGCACATATATAATTAAAAATAGCAATAATGAAAGAGTTATTTAAAAGTAAATTTTATGTTAGTAAATTTTGTTTTACCCATTTCTCATCACATCTATATCCCGTGTTTATATTTATATATTCAGTTTCTTACTTGTTTGTATATTTTTCTTCTGTTATATTAAACTATGGACTAAATAATACCAATATATATCACATTGGTAAACTAAATTTATATTTATAAATTTGGTAATCTTGTAAACATTTAAAAATAAATTTAAATATCATTTTGTAATAATAGTTATAATTGAAAAAGATAATTAGAGAGTTACTAGTGTTTACGATCATTAGGATGACTCTATTGGATCTTATTATCTAGATATTTATAATTATGGTACTTAAAACTAAGTTCATATCAATTTGGCAGTGTTTTAAATATTTAAAAAAAATAATGCAAGCAATCAAATAAAATTAGAAAACAACATCTACAATGAAATCAATGCATCACCAATCTCTTTAAAATTAATTTACCATCAATGTACATCCAATTAAATCAAATTAGAAATTAACGTACACTCAAATCAATGCACCTAATGCAAACAATCAAATAAAATTAGAAAACAACATCTACACTGAAATCAGTGCATCTAATGTAGGTAATCAAATAGGATTAGAAATCAACATCTACACTGAAATCAATGCATCTAGTGCAAGTAAGAAAATAAGATTAGAAACCAACATCTACATTGATATTAGTGAATCTAGTGCTAGAAATCAAATAGGATTAGAAATCACCATTTACACTGAAACCAACGCATTTAGTATAAGCAATCAAATAGGATTAGGAATCATCTACATTAGAATCAATGCATCTAGTGCAAGCAATCAACTAGGATTAGGAATAATCGACATTGAAATCAATGCATCTAGTGCAAGAAGTGAAATATAATTAGAAATAAACATATGCATTGAAATTATTGCATGCAGTGTAAGCAATCAAATAGTATATGAAATCACCATCTACATTGAAATCAATGCATTAGTGCAAGAAATCATATAGGAATAGAAATCATCTGAATTTAAATCAATGCATCTAGTGCAAACCATTAAATATAATTAGAAATCAACAACTACACTAAAGTCAATGCATTTAGTGAAAACAATTAAAATGGATTATAAATCACCATTTACACTGAAATCAATTCATCTAGTGAAATAAATATTCTTCCATATCTCCCCCCTTAAACTGCATCCCTCTTTACCTCCATCTCTCCACTCTCTCACATCCTCCCTCTTCCTTCCTCTCTCTCCATTTCTTTCCCACATCTCTCTCTCTCTCTCTCTCTCTCTCTCTTCACGCTCCAACTATGTTACTATATCCCTCCCTCTCTCCTTCTATCCTCCCTTCTCTCCATATCTCCTTCTTTATCTCTTTATCTCACCCCAAAACATACAGAAACACTCTCCATATCTCCCTTGTCACTTCATCTCTCTCTCCACTTGTCACTCTCTATGTATTCCTCATTCCCTCCCTCTCTCCCCCTCCAACTCCATCTCTCCAGCCTTCCATATCTAATTCTATATCCCTCCCTCTCTCCTCCTCCCCCCCTCTCTCTCTCTCTCTCTCTCTTTTTCTTTGTCCTCCAATTTTCTCTCTTCCCCCATCACTCTCTTCCTGTCTCTCTCATGTCCTCTCTCTTGTCCTTTCTCTCTCTCTCTTTCTCTCCTACTTTCCTCTATCTTTTCCTCTCTCTCTCTCTCCTTGCCATCCAATCCTCTCTCTATTTGGCCCATGGTATTCAGCCCATGGTATTAAAGTGGTACATTTCTATACACTTTGACATATAAAAAGCTTACATTAATTAAATTTAATAATATTAGTATTATAATATAATAATTTGAATATTAATATTGGGGTTAATAATGTTTTTTTGGCATGGTATTAATAATAATTTGGCCCATGATATTTAGCTCAGGATTCACCTAAATAAAACCACTTTTTAAGTGTTCCTAAATATAAATAGGATTATGGAGTAAATATAAAAAGACGTTTTATTTATTTAACATTTAAAGTGGTACATTTCTATACAGTTCAACATATCAAAAGTTTACATTACTCACATGACATCTACACATTTACATCTATATACGACATATCAAAATTTTACATTACTCACATGACATCTACACATCTATATACACTCCTACATATCAAAAGTTTACATTACACACATTACATTTACACATCCCTATATATTGGTACTATTTAGTTCATAATTTAATTTAACAAAATAAAAATACACAAATAAGTAAGAATCTCACATGGGATATAGTGACAAATCGGTAAAGAAAAATTTGCTAATATCAAAAATTACTTTTATTTTTATCTATAAGGCTTTTATTAGTAGAGATACTACAATTCTTAATCATGATTTTTTATTAGTAGAGTTACTACATTTTAAATTCCAATATATATAGGGCGAGTGAGAAAATGTTTTAAATTTTTTATTAAATCTAAGAAAAACATCTAAGATATAAAAGAGTGATTAAATGGTTAAAATAAAATATTAAAATTTAAATAGTTCAAACATTTTTTATTTTTATAAATTTGATATTTATATTGCTGGTTCACATGTTTCTACTTTCATAAATTTGATAGCTACATTGCTGGTTGGACCTTATAGTTAATATTTTCATTCCTTAATATTATAGTTAATTTTATGGGATTCAAAATACATTGAGTACTTTTATCTAAAAAATAAAATTCATTTTATTCATAAATTTTATACCAAAAGTTTTTGATGTACTTTTATTATTTTCATTTAAAAAAATATTTTACCATATATTTCAATAACACATGTATAATTAAAAATAACAATAATGAAAGAATTATGTAAAAGTAAATTTTAATTTAGTAAATTTTGTTTTACCCATTCCTTGTCACATCTATATCCCGTGTTTATATTTATATATTCAGTTTCTTACTTGTTTTTATATTTTTCTTCTGTTATATTAAACTATGGACTAAATAATACCAATATATATCACATTGGTAAACTAAATTTATATTTATAAATTTGGTAATCTTTTAAACATTTAAAAATAAAATTAAATATAATTTTGTAATAATAGTTCTAATTGAAAAGCATAATTAGAGAGTTACTAGTGTTTACGATGATTAGGATGACTCCATTGGATCTTATTATCTAGATATTTATAATTATGGTACTTAAAACCAAATTCATATAGATTTGGCATTGTTATATATATATATATATATATATATATATATATATATATATATAAAAGTTTTTATTTTATAATAAATATAAATGAGAGGCTTTTGCAATTTATACCAGCCTAGATCATCAAATCTCTCGAGGTGCAAACCTCTTTTTTGAGTGTAAAACTTGAGGAAAGGTTTCTATCAAGCGCTAAGAGGGATCAAATCTCTCGAGGTGAAAACCTCTTTTTTTAGTGAAAAACTTGAGGAAAGGTTTGCACCTCGAGAGATTTTATCCCTCTCGGTGCTTGATAGATCCAGAGTTAAGATGGATCTAGGCTAGTTTCAATCGTGTGCGGCCAAGGAAAATCTATTGAACATATGATTAATTTTATCAATAATATGTAAATATAGATAATATAAATATAATCATTTTTTATATGCTAAATATGCCTGATATTTATCTAATCATTTTAATTATAAAATTTTCTTAGTTATCTCAGTTTTTTGAGATGATAAATATTGTCAATAAATTTTATGATTAAATAAAAATTTTGAATGCAAAGTAACAATGTAATATTGTTGAATGATAGAAAATGAAAATAATAAGAATGCAGTTACAAATAGTCTTCATTGTGATTAATCTTAAATTATTTTCTTTTACTATTCTCATTTTCACCCTTGTTAGTTTTGTCATCTTTTGTTATCGATTATATGAAAACAATAGTTGACATCATAAATCATTTAAATATTTAGCTTGAACTATTGTACTAAACATCATACATTGTCTCTCTTGATCTTCAATATTAATCGGTTGATTTACTATAACACAAATATTAAAGTACATTGTCAATAATTTTGTGTGTTGTGGATAATTTTGTGTGCTTATAGTGAAATCAATCCACAATGTTAAACCAATCACTTTAAAATTAATTTACCATCAATGTACATCTAATTACATCAAATTAGAAATTAACGTCTACACTAAAATCAACAACATCTACACTGAAATCAATGCATCACCAATCACTTTAAAATTATTTTACCATCAATGTACATCCAATTACATCAAATTATAAATTAACGTCTGCACTGAAATCAATGCACCTAATGCAAACAATCAAATAAAATTAGAAAACAACATCTACACTGAAATCAATGCATCACCAATTACTTTAAAATTAATTTACCATCAATGTACATCCAATTACATCAAATTAGAAATTAACGTCTACACTGAAATCAATGCAACTAATGCAAACAATCAAATAAAATTAGAAACAACATCTACACTAAAATCAATGCATCTAATGGAGGTAATCAAATAGGATTATAAATCAACATCTACACTGAAATCAATGCATCTAGTGCAAGTAAGCAAATAAGAATAGAAACCAACATCTACATTCATATTATTGCATCTAGTGCTAGAAGTCAAATAGGATTAGAAATCACCATTTACACTAAAATCAACGCATTTAGTGCAAGCAATAAAATAGGATTAGGAATCATCTACATTGAAATCAATGCATCTAGTGCAAGAAATCAAATAGGATTAGGAATCATCTACATTGAAATCAATGCATCTAGTGTAAGAAGTCAAATATAATTAGAAATAAACATATACATTGAAATTAATGCATGTAGTGCAAGAAATCAAATAGTATATGAAATCACCCTATACATTGAAATCAATGCATTTAGTGCAAGCAATCATATAGGAATAGAAATCTTTTGCATTTAAATCAATGCATCTAGTGAAAACAATTAAATATAATTAGAAATCAACATCTACACTAAAATCAATGCATTTAGTGAAAACAATTAAAATGGATTATAAATCACCATTTACACTGAAATCAATTCATCTATTGAAATAAATCCCTCTTTACCTCCATCTCTCCACTCTCTCACATCCTCCCTCTTCCTTCCTCTCTCTCCATTTATTTCTCGCATATATATCTCTCTCTCTCTTCACCCTCCAACTATGTTACTATATCCCTCCATCTCTCCTTCTATCCTCCCTTCTCTCCATATCTCCTTCTTTTATCTCTTTATCTCGCCCCAAAACATACACAAACTCTCTCCATATCTCCCTTGTCACTTCATCTCTCTGTCCACTTCTCACTCTCTATGTATTCCTTATTCCCTTCCTCTCTCCCCCTCCAACTCCATCTCTCTATCCTTCCATATCTCCTTCTATCTCCCTCCCTCTCTCCTCCTCTCTCTCATCCTGCCTCTCTCTCTCTCTCTCTCTCTCTTTTTCTTTGTCCTCCAATTTTCTCTCTTCCCCCATCACTCTCTTCCTCTCTCTCTCATGTCCTCTCATTTGTAATTTATTTCATATTATTCAATATCATTATGTAATGCAATTTACTCAATGAAAATAAAATTTTAATTATTATTAAAAACAATATTATTAGTAACATTATTAATAATAATAACAATATTATTAAAAATATCATTACTACAATATTCACGATGTTTATTTAAAATTAATGTTCATAATTGTATTAATAACAATAAGTTTCAAACATGATTAAGGTTTATTAAAATTATTAATAACATTTAAATTATAACAATAATATTAATAACATTTAAATTATAACAATAATATTAATAACATTTTATTAATAATATTAATATGATTAATTACATTAATGTTCATAATTGTATTAATAACTATAAGTTTCAAACATGATTAAGGTTTATTAAAATTATTAATAACATTTAAATTATAACAATAAAATTAATAACATTTTATTAATAATATTGATGTGATTAATTACATTAATATTGTTAATGTAAATCCTATTAACATTAATATTGATAAATAATATTAATATTAATATTAATATGATTAATTACATTAATTTTCATAATTGTATTAATAACAATAAGTTTCAAACATGATTAAGGTTTATTAAAATTACTAATAACATTTAAATAATAACAATAATATTAATAACATTTTATTAATAATATTAATATGATTAATTACATTAATATTGTTAATATAAATCCTATTAACATTAATATTGATAAATAATATTAATAATGTTTTCTTTATAATAATAAATATGTTTTTTATTAATATTATTTTTTTAATTATATTCCCTATAAAAATATGATGATTAATATTACGAATGATATTACTATTGATATCAAAATTAACAATATTAATATAAATAGTATTAACATCATTAGTGATAAACAATATTTTTAAAATATTGATTCCTAAGATTTATTAATCTCTTTATTAATCATGTGAGTTTTTCATCATTTGAATTTAAAATATTTATTCCTAGCCTTTACTATTTTTTTTTTCTTTTTATAGGTATCTCTTGGCATTGTTGATCTCTTATGTTCTTATATGTGATCAAATGTCACATTGTGACAAATATTGTCTGAATATGAAAATCACCCATTGCCAACCATGGTCATAGTTGGTCCAACGTCACATTGTGACAACAATTTTCTCAATGTGTAAATCAATTCCCTTGGGTTCACCAATTCCTTTGGTTTATAATTTGTCGGGTAATGGTTTTCCCTTGGGTTCACCAATTCCTTTGGTTTATAATATTAAACCCTTGGTTTTATTAGTTCTTTTGGTTTATAATATGACTAATCCATCTATGCCATCCAATATCAAATGTCACATTCTAACAAATATTGTCTCAATATTAAAATCACCCATGGCCAACCATGGTCATAGTTGGTCCAACGTCGCATTGTGACAACAATTGTCTCAATGTTTAAATCAATTCCCTTGGGTTCACCAATTCCCTAGTCTGAATATGAAATCAGCCATGGCCAACCATGGTCATACTTGGTCCAACGTCGCATTGTGACAACAATTGTCTCAATGTTTAAATGAATTCCCTTGGGTTCACCAATTCCTTTGGTTTATAATTTGTTGGGTAATGGTTTTCCCTTGGGTTCACCAATTCCTTTGGTTTATAATATTAAACCCTTAGGTTTTATTAATCTCTACTGTTTTTAATATTTCCCTTAGCCTTATTGATCCCTTAGGTTTTTAATATTTTTTGGGTAATGGTTTTCCCTTGGGTTCACCAATTCTTTTGGTTTATAATATGAATAATCGATCAATGTCATCCATGATCAAATGTTACATTCTGAAAAACATTGTCTCAATATGAATATCACCCATGGCCAACCATGGTCATAGTTGGTCGAACGTCGCATTGTGACAACAATTGTCTCAATATTTAAATCAATTCCCTTGGGTTCACCAATTATTTTGGTTTATAATATTAAACCCTTGGGGTTATTAGTTCTTTTGGTTTATAATATGAATAATCAATCAATGTCATCCATGATCAAATGTCGCATTGTGACAACAATGGTCTCAATGTTTAATCAATTCCCTTGGGTTCACCAATTCCTTTTGGTTTATAATTTGTTGGGTAATGGTTGTCCCTTGGGTTCACCAATTCCTTTGGTTTATAATATTAAACCCTTGGGTTTTTTAGTTTTTTTGGTTTATAATATGAATAATCGATCAATGTCATCCATGATCAAATGTCACATTCTGACAAACATTGTATCAATATGAAAATCACCCATGGCCAACCATGGTCATACTTGGCCCAACATCGCATTGCGACAACAATTGCCTCAATGTTTAAATCAATTCCCTTGGGTTCACCAATTCCTTTGGTTTATAATATTAAACCCTTGGGTTTATTAGTTCTTTTGGTTTATAATATGAATAATCGATCAATGTCATCCATGATCAAATGTCACATTCTGACAAATATTGATTCCTTAGGTTTTTAATATTTATCCCTTGGGTCCACTGACTCCTTTGGTTTATAATATTAAACCCTTAGGTTTATTAGTTCTTTTGGTTTATAATTTTAAACACACATTCGGTTTATTACTCTCTTGAGTTTAAAATACTAATTCTCAAGGTTTGTTAATTTCTTAGATTTCTCAGCTTAAAATATTAATTCTTAGGGTTTATTAATCTTTATTGTTTATAATATTCATCCGTTAGGTTTATGATATTTATCCCTTGGGTTCGCTGATTCCTTTGCTTTATAACATTAAACCCTTGGGTCTATTAGTTCTTTTGGTTTATAATGTTAATAATCTCATTGGTTTATTAGTATCTTATGTTTAAAATATTGATTCTTATGGATTATTAATTTATTAGGTTTTTTAGTTTAAAATATCAATTCTTACGGTTTATTAATCTCTTGTGTTTTAAATATTGATCCCTTATGTTTATAATATTTATCCCTTGGATTCACCAATTACTATGGTTTATAATATTTAAACCTTTGGTTTATGATGACATTGGGTTTATATTATTAATTATTCCTTGGGTTTATTAATGTCTTCACTTTAAAATATTAATTGTTAGGGTTTATTAATCTCTTAGGTTTTTTGTTTTTAAATATTGTTTCATATGGTTTATTACTCTCTTGAGTTTAATATTATTAATATATTAATATATATTATAAATAAATATTCAAATATTTATTAATAATGATTATTAGTAATATTATAATATTATTATTAATATATATTATAAATAATATAACCAACTATGATATAATATATATTATAAATATATTATTAGTTCTTTAGGTTTATTAATAATATAACCATCTATCATATTAATATATAAATAAATATTAAAATATTATATATTATTTATATTATTTTTATATTAATAAATATTATTAATATATATTATATATATTTCAAGTTAATTTATAGTATGTATATAGTTAATATTATTAATATATTAATAAATATTTTTAATGTATATTATTAATACTTATTATAATATTATTAATATATATAAAATATTTTTGTATATATTAATAATGATTATTAGTAATATTATAATATTATTAATATATATTATTAACAATATATATAAATAATATTAAAATATTTTAATATTTATTTAGTAATATTAATAATATTATAATATTACTAATAATCATTATAAATAAATATTAAAATATTTATTAATAATTATTATTAGTAATATTATAATATTATTAATATATATTATTAATAATATAACCAACTATAATATAATATATATTATTAATATATTATTAGTTCTTTTGGTTTATTAATAATATAACCATCTATGATATTAATATATAAATAAATATTAAATTATTATATATTATTAATATTATTTTTATATTAATATATATTATTAATATTTCAAGTTAATTTATAGTATGTATATAGTTAATATTTTTAATATATTAATAAATATTTTTAATATATATTATTAATACTTATTATAATATTATTAATATATATAAAATATTTTTGTGATTTAGCATCATAATTAATATATTTAACATATTAATATTCTTATTAATATTTAACATATTAATATTCTTATTAATATATAATATATATATTTCAAGTTAATATAATAAAATTATTATATATAATATTTATTTATTGATATATATTTTAATGTGATGGGTAGTGGATATAGGCCTATCGGCGTATATCAACCACATTGGTAAATGTGGTTGTAAATATATTTTATATACGCCTATCGGCGTATATCAACCACATTAGTTTTTACTACGATGATGCTCGTCCAGGATTAACTCTTGGAGGCTTGCACGGTTAGGGACATAGATTCTCCCGCGAAATGTTAACATTTGTTCTTCGTTGCTGTCATACTCAGAAGGCTTGCCTTGCTCCTTATCATCTCTCATCTGCTGCCATAAAAACTAGTATTCTGGGTCCTTTCCCGCTTCCTCCCTTATTTGTTCTGACAGCTGGCTCACCGGTTGGCTGCAGTACACTGCATAAATCCCATGCAATTTCCTAGTCAAGGCGTCTGCAACTCTATTTTCTTTTCCCTTAACATGTTGTATATCCATGTCAAATTCGTTCAAAAAGGCATTCCACCTTGCTTGCCTAGAGTTTAAATCTGCTTGTTTGATATGACAGCTGGACGGAAAATCAGATCCGCTGTAGATATTTCAAAAATATCGGATGCCTGAAAGTCATGGTTTATTTATTGCACTCCACTGTGCATTTAATTTGCAGAGTTATTGCTCCTGCTACAACCGACTTGTTTTGTTCCAAAAGGGCATCACCGCTTGCTGCATTCAATACGCAGATAAGCTTTTAGAAGATATTTTGTATTTTTTATATTATAAGTCAAAATATGTTTTTGCTTATAAATATGATGAACAGCAGTTCATTTCAAGGTTAGAAGAATGTTAGAAAACATTTTGAGAAATTGCAGAAGGCAGAGAAATAGACAGAGCAGAAGAAATAGCAAGAAAACAGAGTCGATGTGTTTTGGGAGCAGCATGCATTATACAAGCTGTTTTAGCCACTGCGTCCGTGTTTCAGCAACTGTCTGACTGTTGTTGAAACACGTGTTTCAGCAACTGTCTGTTTTATTTTTTATTTTTTTACAGAATTTGTAAAAACAGAGTATGGAGTTTTTAGTTATTCCAGAACTGTAGTTCTGAAGAAGTTTGTAATTTTTATTGTCATTTTTATGGTTAATAAAAACAGAGCTTTTCTCCATATCCTCTTTGTCCAGATTTCTCTCATTTCTTTGTGTTGAGTTGAGGAACTTTGCTTCCTCTGTTTTGTTCGAAATTAACAGAAATTTCCATCATGGTATCGGAGCTGGTCTAGGCACTCAGTGAGTCAAAAACAGGGTTTGTTTTTCACTGTAGGAGCTGTAAGAAGCTTAGTGAGCAGATTTCTCCAGCAGAGAAAGTTCTTGCTTGTTTTTTATTATACAGTCAGTATCTTTTCTTTTCTTTTACAGCGAAGATGGCAGATGCTGGAACTGGTTTGACAAATTCCCAACTGCCACAGTTTAATGGGAAAAATCACAGTTATTGGTCCATAACAATGAAAGCATTGTTTGCTTCTCAGGGAATATGGGAGCTGGTTGAAATTGGCTATGTTGAACCTGCAGATGCAGCAGCATTGGCTGCTTTGACAGTAGCACAAAGAGACCAGTTGAAGAACGACAGGAAGAAGGATACCAAAGCCCTCCTTTTTCTCTTCCAATCAGTGCATGAGAGTGTTTTCCCACGGATTGCAGCAGCAACAAAATCCAAGGAGGCATGGGATATTCTCAAAACTGCCTATCAAGGCATGGAGAAGGTGAAGACTGCAAAGTTGCAGATGTTGAGGAGAGACTTTGAAACACTCAGCATGAAGGAATTTGATACAATAGATTCATTCTTCACTCAGGTTATTGGGTTGATAACCCAGATAAGATCTCATGGTGAAATTCTTGAAGAAAGAAGGATTGTTGAGAAGATCTTGAGAAGTTTACCCTCAAGGTTTGAAGCTGTTGTGGTAGCAATAGAAGAAACAAAGGATCTCTCACAGTTCACAGTAGATGAACTGAGTGCTTCTCTTATGTCTCATGAACACAGACTGAGTAGAGGAACAGATTCCTCTTTTGAGCAAGCATTCAAGACTCGGATGTCTTTTGGCCAAGGAAAAGGTCGAGGCAGAGCAAATAACAGAGGTCGTGGAAGAAGCCAAAACAAAGGCAGAAATAATCCTGCAAGCACAAGCGGAAAGATCTGCAATCATAATCAAGATGAAGGTTCAAGCAAACAGCAAGCTCATGGACAAAGGTATGACAAATCCCAAGTCCAATGTCATTATTGTAAGAAATATGGGCACTATGCCAATGAATGTAGGAAAAAACAAAATGACATGAATAGTAGGCAGAATGCTAATTTTGCAAATGAAGAAGATAAGAATCCAAAGATTGTGTTGTTAGCATGTAACATTGCACAAGACAAACAAGAAGATTTTTGGTTCTTAGACTCAGGTTGTAGTAATCACATGACTGGAAATATTGCAATGTTTGCCAATCTGGATGAAAATGTGAAATCTGAGGTAACAACGGGAACTGATAGTAAGATATCTGTCAAGGGTAAGGGCAGAGTCAGTATTCAAGCAAGAAATGGGGAACAGATGATTGTGGCAGAGGTATACTATGTACCTGGTCTGAAATGTAATCTTTTGAACATTGGAAAGCTCATTGACAAAGGTTATAATGTGTTCTTCAAAGATGATATGTGTACAATCAGAGACATACCTCCAAGTAAGAAGATCATTGCACAGGTGCAGATGACCAGCAATAGAATGTTTCCTCTCAAACTCAGGGCAGATTTGAAGGAAGGTAGAACTATTGCAGCTGTAACACAAGAAGTCTTTCAGGAACAAGTGAAAGATGAAAATTGGTTGTGGCACTTGAGATTTGGACATCTCAATTTCGGAGGCTTGAATCTGTTACACAGAAAGGGAATGGTAAAGGGATTGCCATTGATCGAGAAACCGGACAGCCTTTGTGAAGGCTGCATCTTGGGCAAGCAACACAAAGAAAGCTTTCCAGCAGGAAAGAGTATAAGGGCAAAAGCACCATTGGAAATTGTTCATTCTGATGTGTGTGGACCGATGCAAATACCATCATTTTCCGGAAATAAATATGTTTTAACTTTCATTGATGATTACACCAGAAAGACATGGGTGTATATGCTGAAACAGAAGAGTGAAGTGTTTGAGAAATTCCGCCACTTCAAAACTCTTGTTGAGAAGCAGTGTGGGCATTACATCAAAGTGCTCAGAACAGATAGAGGTGGAGAGTACATCTCCAAAGACTTTCTGCGTTTTTGCAGAGAGAATGGCATGCAAAAGCAGTTCACCGCGAGGTATACACCTCAGCAAAACGGTGTTGCGGAAAGGAAGAATAGGACCATTCTGGACATGGTCAGAAGTATGCTGAAGGCAAAACACTTGCCGCATGAGTATTGGGCAGAAGCTGTCACTTGCGCAGTTTACATCTTGAATCGATGCCCAACTAAAGCTGTCATGAACAAAATACCAGAAGAAGCATGGAGTGGTCAAAAGCAAACTGTCACTCACATGAGAGTATTCGGCTGTGTAGCATATGCACATGTACCAGATCAGCTAAGGAAGAAGCTTGACAGTAAGGGGGAGAAGTGTGTCTTTATTGGCTATTGTGATGAGTCAAAAGCATACAAACTCTATAATCCATTGACCAAGAAATTGATAGTAAGCAGAGATGTGCAGTTCATTGAAGATGAAGCTTGGGATGGAAGCTTAGAGAAGACAGTGAATGTGAAGACAATTGTGTCTCACGAAGAAGAAGAGGAAGGGACAGCAGCAAATAATCCTTCTTTGGTGGCTCCTCCTCCACCACAGCAAGTACAACAAACCACACCACAAACTGGAATTCGAACAGCCTTGAGAAGTCAAGGAAGTGCTTCTCCAAGCACACCATAGGGATCAGAAATACCCTCAAGTTCGGATGGAACTCCAAGCACACCAAGAAGACCAAGATTCAGAAATCTGAATGAGATTTATGAACAAGGAGAGGTAAGTAATAATACTGGTCTGAATTCATTATTCGCTTTATATTGTCATGTTGATGACCCAGTTCATTTTGAAGATGTTGTAAATGAAGATAAATGGATTGAAGCAATGAATGAAGAAATTGGTGCAATTGAGAAGAGTAAAACATGGGAGTTAGTGGACCTCCCTAAAGGCAAAGATGTCATTGGAGTTAAGTGGGTCTATAAGACCAAAAGCAATGCTGAAGGCAAGATTGACAGGCATAAAGCAAGACTTGTTGTGAAAGGCTACAAGCAGCAACAAGGCAAAGACTATGATGAAACCTTTGCACCAGTAGCAAGGATGGAAACAGTGAGAACAGTGTTGTCTATTGCGGCACAACACAAATGGAAGATTTATCAGATGGATGTTAAATCTGCATTCCTGAATGGAGTGTTGAAAGAAGAGGTTTATGTTGAACAACCTCCAGGCTACGAAGTTGAAGGCCAAGAGCATAAAGTCTGTAAACTGAAGAAGGCTCTTTATGGGCTCAAGCAAGCTCCAAGAGCATGGTACAGCAGAATAGATGCTTATCTGATTGAGAATGGGTTTGATAAGTGTGATGGTGAACCCACACTCTACATAAAGGAGAATGACGGTAAGATTCTTATTGTTGTTTTATATGTAGATGATTTAATCTTTACTAGCAATGATGCTTCTCTCATTGCTGATTTTAAAGAAGTCATGAAAAGTGAATTTGAAATGACTGACTTGGGCTTCTTAAGATATTTTCTTGGAATTGAAGTAGACCAAAGTGAAAATGGTGTTTTCATTTCCCAAGGTAAATATGTAGAAGCAGTGTTGAAGAGATTTAACATGCAGAACAGCAAGGCAGCTGTGACTCCAACTATAATGGGGTTGAAATTGACCAAAGAAGACAGCAGCAAGGATTTTGATCCAAAATTGTACAAGAGCATAGTTGGCAGCCTCATGTACTTGACTGCAACTAGGCCGGACATTATGCACGCTGTGAGTTTAATCTCCAGATTTATGGAAAGACCGAAAGAGACTCATTGGCAGGCAGCCAAGAGGATTCTAAGGTATGTGAAAGGAACGAAGGGGTTTGGTATTTTATACTCCTCTTCTGAAAGTTTCATGTTGACAGGTTACACTGACAGTGATTGGGCTGGAAGTGTTGATGATAGGAAAAGCACATCGGGATATGTGTTTCATATGGGATCGGGAGCCATCTCATGGGCTTCCAAGAAGCAACCAATTGTGGCTTTGTCAACAGCAGAAGCAGAATACGTGGCAGCAACAGCAGCAGCATGCCAAGCAGTGTGGTTGAGAAGAGTTCTTAGAGATTTGTGTCATGAACAAGAAAAGGGCACAACCATTTACTGTGACAATAGCTCGGAAATAGCATTGTCAAAGAATTCTGTTTTTCATAAAAGGACAAAGCACATAGACACCAAATTTCACTTCATACGTGAATTGGTTAACAATGGTGAGATTGTTTTGCAGCACTGCAGAACAGAGGATCAGCTAGCTGACATCTTGACAAAACCATTGGCAAAGAAAAGTTTTGATCATAAACCATTGGCAAAGAAAAGTTTTGATCATTTTAGAGAATGCCTGGGTATGGTGAAAAACCCAGCAGTTGAAATTAAGGGGGAGTGTTGGAATTTAATTCCAACTGCAACATAAACAGCTGGACGGAAAATCTGATTGCCGCAGATATTTTAGCAAGGCAGATGGCTGAAAGTCAAGCAATAAATTTGCAGAATTTATTGAGCCTGCAGACAACCGATTTTATTTACCAAAACCCAGCACGTTAACTCCCACCGCCTATCTGCATTCAATACGCAGATAAAGATCAGAAGATATTTTGTATTTTTTAATATTATAAGTCAAATATGTTTTTGCTTATAAATATGATGAACAACAGTTCATTTTAAGGTTAGAAGAAATAGAAGAATTTGTTTTGAGAGTTTGAAGGCAGAGAAGAAGACAGAGCAGAGGAAACAGCAAGAAAACAGAGTCGCTGTGTTTTGGGAGCAGCATGCATTCTACAGGCTGTTTCAGCAACTGCGTCCGTGTTTCAGCAACTGTCTGACTGTTGCTGAAACACGTGTTTCAGCAACTGTCTGTTTTTTATTTTTTATTTTTTTACAGAATTTTTAAAAACAGAGTATGGAGTTTTTAGTTATTCCAGAACTGTAGTTCTGAAGAAGTTTGTAATTTTTATTGTCATTTTTATGGTTAATAAAAACAGAGCTTTTCTCCATCATCTTTGTCCAAATTTCTCATTTCTTTTGTGTTGAGTTGAGAAACTTTGCTTCCTCTGTTTTGTTCGAAATTATCAGAAATTTCCATCAGGCAAACACGTCCTTAAACTTTGTTCTCACCTGCATTATTATTTATTTGTGTCAATTCAATTCAATTTATTTCAGTGCAGTGCATGTTAATGCAAAAATTGGCGCTTGCTTAATCGCTTACCTTCTCAGGAGGGGTAGAAGGTGATTGCCTTCGCTCCTCGGGCTGTGGATCCACATGACACAAATTAAGTTATAAATACAATAACAAAAACATATAATTAAGTTATAAATACAATAACAAAAACATATAATTAAATTCGTGGATACGGAAACAGCAATAGAATTACTAACCCCTGCCATGCATTTTACTCGAAGCTGCCTGCTTGTTGTTGACCTTTCCGCTGGCTTCCGTTGCAGGAGCGTTGCTCCATTCATCGCCATCACTGATGCATTTACAGCCGCCATGATCGCAATATAATAATGAACACTATGTATGAGAACGAACCTAATTTATTTTATATGGACTTTGATGAGAACAAGTACAAGATAATGAACAGATGAAATAACTATTGATCTGTACTGGGACTCCATGGCTGGTTGTTGTGATATATATATATGGCAAAATCTAGGGGCATTCATTGAACGGCAAAGGCTTCAGCCAAGTCGAGGTTCCTCTTCCTCGGACTATGTTTCCACGTGGGTGGATAAAATTTGAGACGTAGATACTCCAACAACCGAACCACACCGCTTTTGTATAATTCGTCTCCAACTTTTTCAGACTTTTAATCATCAAATAGTAAGAGGGCATGGCCATCGCAACATCACTATCGGAGACGATAGCGATCATTCAAGCAGCATTACGTTTCAACGTCGTGCTAGAACTTGTGAGTTGGTGTAATGCACAGCAGATCTCGACAACGGCTTCTCTTCTATCTAGTCTTCCAGGTTCTCTTCTAAGAGGAATTCCTCCACCTCACTTTTCCAAATTCTCTTTGCAATGGTCCTCTTATTTTCTAATAATAACGCAAAACTCACACATACATAGTACACAAGGAAAAACCTTACTATGGTACCACTTCATGCAAACAGGGCCACTGCTTGTTACTAGAACAATATTTTCCTAGAACAATATTTTCATTCATATCAGAAATTATGAAAGAAAAAGAACATAAACTATATTCCCAATTAACTGGCCAACGATTCAATGCCTTGTGGTAATCTACAGAGGTCTTCTCTCTGTAATCTAGCGAAAGTCGGAAAACAAAATGAAACCCTATAAGTAGAGCCAGCCTCTCAATTTAAATATGGGTTCACGATGAACGCGAAATCTTCTTCACTCTCAATGGTTTCTCTATGATGAGATCTCTCTGGTTTTAGACATGACTAGCAGCGTGCCTTCAACTACGACTCGTCCTCTATACAACAAAATGCATACCACGTTGAGTTGGTATGTCCTTTGATTTATACAGTAAAAATTTCTTCTCACTTGAGGTTACGACATGAAGTTGCATATCAAATGCGGTATCAATTTAATACATTCTTCGAAATCTGCAACATGAAAGGTTTATATAGAATGAATTGTGATATCCACAAAAGTGTAGGCCCCAAAGAGTAAACACAGATCTACATGGCCGAAAGAATACAACGAACTCAAAATCTACTTAGTTATGCTTTGAAGCTCTGATACATTACACTGATTATCTGCTTAATATTCCGTCTGCATTGAAAATGAGAAAGTAATAAATGGTATAGTTTTAAGTCGAAGGATAAAATCTTCTACTATTATTACTCTACATTTAAGACACTCCTATTAATCTACATTTATCACATCCTCAAGGTTGGTATATATGGCAAAATTGTTACGCTAAACTTAGTTTTGGTTATAAAGTCAAAATTATTTTATTTTTAGTAATGGTTTTTGGTTACCAGATATTGGTGACCCATCGTCAATGTTGGTATACTCTGAAAAATTGTTACGCTAAACTTCGTTGGGGTATAAAGCCAAAATTATTGTATTTTTAGTACATGGTTTTTGCTTACAAGATATTGGTGACTTATGGTATATTTACGATATTTGAGATAATATAGTTTATTTAATCATTTAATGATTCCATTTTATCCTAACATGTTTTTTTTATCCAAAGTAATAAATTTATCATAATTTAGTTTTTCTTGTTGAGGATTTTCAATTTAATGACGGTGTTTGGTTTTTATGTTTTTTTACTATTTTTTATCAATTATTTTGTCTTTTTTATTTTAGTTTTAACCTGTGGTATAAGAGTTAAGGTTGTGAGTTGTTGCATAAGACTATCATGAAGACACCATAAAAAATTAATGAGTATGGATTGATTCATTAGTGTGATGAGTTAACTAGTGGTAAAACTCATTAGGAGATTAATGGAGGCTTCATAGACGGAGTATGAGATGGCTACATATTAAAGTTAAAGCAATGACAAGTTGAGAGGATAGTGGTATTTGTAACTGCTTAGATGGCATTTTTCCTTCTTAATTTGAAACAAAATCCTGCATATATTTTTAAAAACTTGAGTTTAAATTTTGTAATCTAGAGAATTTGACTGCCCCAAGGATTTTTTAAGGTGTTGAATCCATTTATACATTCAAAAATATATTTTAAACAAAATGTCATAATCTTTCCTAAAATTATATTTTAAGATTTCATATGTCTATGTGTGACTAGATTTTCCCATGTAATAATCTAAATTTCTAAATCTTTTTATATTTAAAATTTTTCAAAATAAAATTTTAAAAATAATTCATATATATTACTTGTTATACTTATTTGTATTTATGTTTCGCATATTTTTTTCCTGTATATTACTTGTTATACTTAATTGTATTTATCTTTGCCAGATTTTATTCGTTGTGAATATACAAACACTTTTCAAATAATTTCTACAGTCATATTCAACCATCCACTTCCATGTTTTTACCCTATTTAAAAGCGATCGTAATAAGGTAAATGGGTCTTCAAAGTCTCAAACAATTTCAGTTGTTTGTTTTCCACCTTTATTCCCACTTGCATGTTTTTACCCTACTTAAAAGCAATCGTAATAAACTAAACGGGTCTTTGAAGTTCCAAACAATTTCAGTCTTTTTTTTTCCACCTTTATTCCCACGTCCATGTTTTTACCCTATTTAAAAGCTATCTTTATAAGGTAAATGGGTCTTTGAAGTGCCAAACAATTCCAGTCGTGTGTTTTCCACCTTTCTTCCCACTTCCATATTTTTACCCTATTTAAAAGCGATTTTAATAACATAAATGGGTCTTTGAACTTCCAAACAATTTTAGTCGTTTGTTTTCCACCTTTCTTCAAGTGAGCATCACCCAATGGAGTTCCACGATTGTTGTCGTTATTGATAAAACACATTTAATTTGGGCTAACGCATTTAATTTGGGCTAACACATTTAAGAATAAATAAAATACGTGATTAAAAAACAACTCACATTCTAAAGATGGAACAAATAATTCTTTAATGTGATATTGAAGAATTCGAGACAGAACTTAACATGTTTTATTTCTCAAAGTTGACGTATGGTGGCGGAAGCTACGCTACAAAAATCACGTTTGTGAATACTTTCCATCCTACGTATCCTTTTCGAGATAAAGCCTATGACTAGAATATGCGCAACGGTGCAAAGGAACACTAATAGTGTTAAATTCGAGGGCCAGGGCTCGGCGGGAGCATTAATTTTACAAATGCTAGGTAGAAGAGATCTTTACAATCTTGACCTAAGAATATTTACTGAGTGTGATCTCATAGAACCTCACGGTAAGAAACCCTAATAGCTGCGAGTAGGTTGGTGTTTTTTCTATCATAAAACACTAAAGATGGTTTTGAATGTCCATATATAATAAGCTTTTGGTTGGAATGGGCCGAGAAAATTTTCAAGGAATTGTATTGTTGGAGTTTTTTAATCATTTTTTTTATCCCAGAAATAGATCAACACCACTAAACATAAAATCGGTATCACCAAAAACTTTCAGGGGCACCCAAAATCCTAAAGTTTGATAAGCGTAATTTGGATTTTCAAAAATATAATTTACACTATATTTTATCAAAATAATAATTGAATTTCTATTGTTTTGAAGGAAATAATGTGACCCTGTTTAGACTAAGCACTTTTAAAAATCATGAGGATTCTCCATAATTATATTAGGGGGGAGTTTTTTTAATAATTTTTATGATTTAATCTAGTGTACCAACTTAGATTCTCTACTAATGTCTAAGTCAATTTGAAAATATTGAAGGTATATTAGTATTGTAGAAGTTGACCTTGAAGTAGATCTGTGAGGTCTCTTGTTGAGACAAAATGAACATTGAATGAACATGTTAAGGAATTGAAGCAAAAAGTTTTTGTGATTGTCTAAAGAGGGACGAGTTCCTATTCTGGCAGAGTTTTTCCACCCTCTAATGCAGGACATCCTAAGGCCCTGAATTAGGCCCTCTTGACACAAATCACTGTAGGCTGATTGTGGCATCCATTCGTTGTGATCCTAAGGTTATTTCTCGAGCTTATGAGGCCAATACGAGGCCTAATTATGAGACCAATCCGAGTCTATTCATGAGGCTTTAGGGTGATTAGGTAGATGTATAAACTTTGTTTTAAGGATTATTTAACCCCTCATTACGGGCATACTTCTATGGAAGTGTGGGAAATTGAGTTTAATCAATAGTCATATACTAATGACCTAGAACGCAAAACCCTAGACTTCCTTAGTGTAATGAGACAAAGAAAAAAATTGGAGAAATTAGTTCATGAAAGGGGGTAGAGTGAAACCTTTTCTTGGAAGTGTCAAATGCTTAATCTTCTTAACCCACTCTTTCTCGACCTAGAAAGGATTTCGAGTGCCTAATATGCTTCCTTTTCTACCTCCGTAGGTGGATTTGCAAGCGATGGCTAAGATACTTCCTTTGATGCCTCCTATGTTGCTTCCTTTTCCTAAGAAATATCAGCCAAGAAATTAATTTGTATTCCTCGGCACCAATCAACCTCTTATAACAAATGCCAAATATTCGAGCTCACCTCACGCCATTGAAGAAAATCCAACCCGCCAAAATTTAAAAAGGCGGTAATATGGATTATTAGGGATTAATTAGCGATTGAACGTGTTTCCTTAGTGCACCTCACTAACTCTACGAAATTGATCGAACAATTTACACTATGAAAACTTTCAAATTATAATATATGGAAAATAAGGAAAGTGTATTGTATGAAACCTTTTAAATTCTAATCGAGAGGACGTAAAGATAGTTTTATCAAATAGAAGAAATCAAATTCTATTCCACGAAACATAAAATTTACTCAATAAACTATGATATGCGAAAAAGAAAAAACACAATTTATGCTATGAAAGGAATTTTATTTTCCACTCAATGAAGTATGAAGAAAGAATACAATTATTTGCATGAATTATCAACAAAGTACTAAAGTAGTTAACTATAAATGATCATGTGTGTTTATGAAAAAACTTATATTTCATTCATTGATATGCCAATAATATTGTGTAATAAATCAATCATATTTATGAATCTCGGAAAGAAAAAAAAGAAAAGAAAAAATGAATGTGTAAGTAAAAAAACCGAGTGGTAAAGATGACTAGTGAAGTTTTTGGTGTTTTTTGAATTTTATTCAAGCGCTAGAGTTATATAAAAACAACTAAATTATTTGAGTGAAAATATACAAAAATTAAATGATTGAAAAAAAAAGTTACAAAACTCATAGATAAACAAAAAAGTAATAACTAAATTACACTTTTAGTACAAAAGCATAAGGGCCCTCTTGTTGGAGCGAGATATTTAAAAAATACTAAAAAAACCATGATTATCATATATGTACTCTTCTCATTGAGGCAAAATAGCTATAGTAGGAATAAATTTATTAAATTAGAATAGTGCGTACATGATCACATGAATTCCAATATTAGCCAAAGAAAAAGAACGGTAATGGATGTCTCTTAGCTTCTCAAAGAGTCATATATATAATTTTTTTTGACAATAAAACCTTGAGAAACGGATTTCTAGAAACACGAGTGGTGAATGAAAATTGTCTTATATTTCTATTAAAATTATAATTATTATGATCCATTATCAAGGAATTAAATCACAAAAAATTTCTAATATTGAAAATCATCATTTCACTAATCGGGGGTGTGTGCCGGTTCACCGTCCCACTTGGCACTCTCGTTAATGGTGATTATATGGGGGGGGTAAGGGGGAAGGGCGGCTCAGAAAAAATGCGAGGATATGGGTGATCGGGTTGATGTGATAGGAGGGTGTGTGGGAGAGATTAAGGAGGGATTTAATTTCCACCTAATAGATAAACCTCTAGGTGGTGAATTCTTGCACCTCATTCCATGTAGTTTCATTGTGGTATAGTGTGGTCTTGAGAGAGCGAGGAGGAATTTGGGTTCCCTTTTAGTGGAAAGCTTCGTAGGGAGGATTCGTCTTTGGGAGGGCATATTTGGGAGGACTCATCTTTGGCAAGGCAATATGGAAGGAGGTGACCCCTTGGAAGAGTTTTAAAGGGAAGGGCACATAAGGCCTTATATAAATATCCAAATCCAAGTACCTCCCTCATAAAAAGTTCTATACATGTATTTAAAGATTGTAGATAACGATACATCCAAATGTTGATAAAGACAATAGAACATCCCTTGAATATCATAATAAATGGGGGGAATATACTGAGATGAGTTTATCCTTTAATTATATCTCTCATATATGGAAATGCTAGAAGATGTTATTTAAGAAGAGGAAGGTCATTATGATTAGTTTCAAATCGACGCAAATTTAGACCTAGTTTGAATGCACCAAGGGGTGCGAAGGGTGGCATATGATGCTCGTTGCTTATGTCATTAAAAAAAATCATTAAAAAAAAAGGCCCCCTTTCATTTGCATGAAGTGTTCCTAGTAAAAAATACATATTATAGTCGAGGCCCTAAACATATAAAGTCCAAGCACATTGAATGTATTGTCGATAAATAACCGTTTTAACAACCTCACACAAACACACAATAATGTCATTTATATTGGAGGTGTAAGTCACTTGAATTGTGTTACAACTTTAATCGCTCCCCCCACAAAAAATGTGCCATGCTTCCTTGTGATGATGCTTCAACCCTATTGGAGAACAACCCCACAATGTAAAATGAATTTAAACATGGTGTATATTTATTATTGCACCACATTCACCCTTTGGATCACTACTTATGGATAATTAGAGGTTATTTCAAGAACTCCTGTGGATAATATCATTTTATTTTCTCTTATGTATAGTATTATACATTGACACAATTGAGTTTGTTTAAAAACAAAATATTTTTTATTGATTTTTCACTCCTTGTGCATTAGGGCTAGAGAGGCCTTGTATTTGTGAGTGGTCTATTGATTTCCAACTCCTTGTGTGAGAGACCACTACAAGCTCCATCTCAACATGAAGTGTGGATATTTTGAATGATTCAAATTGAGGGTTTGAAAATTATCTATTTTTTGCTATGTTTGGTATACATGGTCATAATGGCATTACCCACAAATAGATACCCTCATGACCAATACCTAGTTCTCTGAAAATTAAATGTTTCCAATATGCTCAATCAGAGGTGAAGGATTCTCTTAGGAGGTCAATATGTTGGTTTGGGGTGTTATTTTCAGCCTTGGATACTTAGTGGTTACGGGCTTCAAGGGTCAACGATAAAGGTCCAAGGGCTTTAGGGTCGGAGGATTTAGCTGATTAAGGACTGAAGATTTAGGGGGATTTAGGTGTTTAAGGGGTTAGAAATTAAGGTGTTTAAGGGTGAAGGATTAAAGGGTTAAGGGTCACGGGTTAAGAGGATAAGGAGTTAGGGCTTACGAGGTTCATGGATTATAGGTTAGGCATTAGTGTCTTAAGATTTAATGAGTCAAGGAGTTTATGGGTTATGATTTATGAGTGTAGGGGTTAAGGGATTATGGATTGTGGGTTAAGGGTATATTTAATTCAATGGTTATGTGTTAAGGGATTATGGTTTGTGATAATTGGACTCTTAATCCGCTTATCACCACTATTGGGGGTTCCCCCTATCGATTTCTCTCGATACCTTCCCCTTTAGGTCCCCCTAGCCCCCTATGAAATTAGGTCCTAACCCCCCCCCCTTCTCATTCTCTAATCCTTGCACCTATGAATTATACCCATCCACAATAACTGTGTTTATTTTAAATTAATTGGTGACCGTGTTATTTATTTGGTCTTGTATGTGGATGATATGTTGTTGATTGAAAATGGGAAAGAAATTATCCAAGATTTGAAGACCCAACTATTCTCCAAATTCGACATGAAGGATCTTGGTCTTGCAAACTATATTTTGGGCATGGAAATTAAGAGAGATCGAGAAAAGAGAAGCTTTGGTTAAACCGGGAGGATGTATGTCGAGACTATATTGCAGAGGTTCACTATGCAAGATAGTAAACCGGTGAATGTTACGATTCCCCTGTAGGTGTAAAGTTGTACGGTGAACATGGTCCCAAGACACAAGAAGAAGAGGAGGGTATGTCTTGTGTTCCATATGCAAGTGAAGTGGGTTTCTGATGTATGGAATTGTCTATACTAGACCGGACATTTCACATGAAGTTGGAGTATTGAGCGGGTTTATGTCAAACCCGGGGAAGGAGCATTGGACAACGGTGAAGCGGGTTTTCGAGATATTTGCGTGCACTAGTGATTATGGCTTGTGCTACCGGGGAAGACCCAGGATTGGAAAGAGTTTTGGAAATTCGTGGTTTTGTTGATGCGAGAATGGGGCTGGAGACCTGGACCAAATAAGATCTACAAGTGGGTATGTGTTTAACCTACTTGGAGGTGTAGTCGATTGGATGAGTAAAAGAGCTGTCTATAGTGGCTCTTTCAAACATAGAGGCGAGAATACATGACACCCACTCATGCAAGAAAAGAAGTATTTTAGTTGCGGAGATTGTGTTCAAGTATGGGGTTGGTGCAACAAGCTATAAGGATAGATTACGATAGCTAAAGTGCAATTTTCTTGGCTAAGAACCACTGTTTATCATTTAAAGACAAAGCACATTGATGTTGAAAATCACTTTGTGAGAGATATGGTTGAGGCTAAAAGGGTGTTGCTGGTAAAGGTGGACACTTTGAAGAATGTTGTAGATGCATTGATGTAGTCTGTGAGCACTTAGAATTTCTCTTGGTGGAGAGAAACAATGGGTGTTACAGAAAGTCGGGCTAATGACTAAGATCTCTTGTGGCCCCCTCTGCGGGAAGAAAAGAACCAATGGGATAATGTTGGGTATGTGTTATATTATTTCCACGACCAGGTCACGTGCGGGAGGGCGAAGCCCCCCTATTCGAGTGCAGGGGCGAGTGCCCCGAGAAAAAAAAATTGGACCCGATTTTTAGGTGGGCGGGACTCGTCCCATGGTTTTGTGGATGGGTTTGCACATGGTTTTGGGAGCATCTTTGGTTTTTAGCCCTCTGGTATTTTGTAGATCCGGTCAAGGGAACTACGATTTTACGTTCTAATCAAGGGTTAATGGATTGGGGTTTATTTATGCTTCGACATGTATATATATGTGTTGTAACACTAAAAGGAATATATTGAAAAAATCAAGCTAGTCAACCCGATTTGGGATGCGGGGGAAAGTGTCTATGTATATCTGTTTTATTTTTTTATGCTCTCACCATTGTTTATTTTCGTTTGTAAGATTCGTTTGCGAGATAATTTTTGTACTGGGGTTAAAACCTACATTAGTGGAGGTTTGGATATTTGTTTATTGCTCGATGTGTTTCTCGGAGAAACATATTTACAAAAGTTCTAGGAAATGAACTTATTGAAATTTCTAAAGCTTATGAAGCATATGAGGGGGAGAAGATACGAGAATTCCATCATTTCGTAACTAAATAAGAATCTACTTGGAGTGCAGGGAAATTGTTACGAAGGATATTTCTTCATCAAGTTATATATATATATATATATATATATATATATATATTTTTTATTTGTTACGATAGTTGATATTTCAAATGCAAGATCTACTAGAAAAAGTGGTTCAACAACTTGGATTTTTAGGGATTCAAATGTTTTAAGGGAAGAATAGTTTCTTAGAGATTGATTATGAAGTTTTTTTTCACATCTTCCATTCAATGGTTCTCTTTTTTGCACTCCAAAGAAGAAATATTCTAGTGAAGTTTGTAACTCGTTAAATCATCCTTCGTTTTTGGATTAAATACCTATGAAGAATTTATTTATTCAATCTCATCCAGAGAAGGAATTTTATGTCGGAAAGAAGGGATTGAAAGAACTAGAAAAATGATTTAAGAATCTAATGGCCTTTGTATGTGTTATCATCAACATTCCGCTATGATGGGATAGTCATAAACGAGATCGCGAAACGTGCACAAAGAACATGGGCGCTAGTCACAACTTAGCATTATTCATATGGCCACCCGGATCACATAACCTGACCCATCCCAACTCAATCTACCCAAACACGTTTCCCCGGGCACCCTAACACGACTTGACCCTAGCCCGCGAACGTGTTTCCTTGGGCACCTTCACATGACCCTGGCCCAACCCAACCCAAATGCCTTTCATTAGGTGCCCTCACACGACCGAGCCCGACCCATATGAACGTGTTTCCTTGGGTGACCTCACATGACTGTCTGAACCGGCCCGAGCCGCCCAAATGCGTTTCCTTGGGCACCCTCACATGACCTAACCCCATCCCAACCTATCCCAGACCACGTTTCCATGGGAGCACTCACACCACCCAGGCCGACCCGCTGAACGCGTTTTTCTGTGTGCTCTCCCACGACCCAACTGGCTCTGCCGAACGTGTTTCCCTAGGCACCCTTACACGACCCGAGCCTAACCCAGGCTGCCCCGAACATGGTACGAGCTGATCGGACCCAACTTGACCTACCTAAAAGTGTTTCCTTAGGCGTCCTCACGAGGTACGGCCCGACCCAGCCCTCCCGAACATGTTTCGTTAGGTGCCCTCACACGAATGGAGCCGACCCACATTAACAGCGTTTCCACTGGTCGCCCTCACACAACTCAGCCGGACACGACCCGCCCACTCGAATACATTTCCTTGGGCACCCTCACATGCCACGACCCCTGACCGACCGACGAACGAGTTTCCTTGGCGCCCTCACTACGGCACAACCCCACTCGACCCCCGAATAGGTTTTCTGGGCGCCCTCACACGACACGACCCGACTCACCCAAACACATTTCATTGAGTGCCCTCACATGGCACGACCAAACCCTGACTTACCTCAATGTGTTTCCTTTTGCGTTCTCACGCAGCACGACGACCTAACCTGCCTGAATGCATTTCCTTGGGCACCCTCACATGACCCAACATAACAAGACCTAGACACGTTCATTGGGCGCCTTCACAAGACTCGACCAAACCCGAGCCAACCGAGAAGGTGTTTCATTGGGCGCCCTCATAGAACGACATGACCCAACTACGGCCAGACCCGCCCGAACATCGATTATGGCATGAGGGAGAAAATGGAAAAATGTGTCGCACGAACATGCACAAGGCACACGAGCGACCGCAACTTAGAATATTTTATATGACCTCCCTCACACGATCGCATAAACGTGCACAAGGCACATAGGAAGTTACAACTTAACATTTTTTATATGGCAACCCTCACATGACACGACACGATCCGACAGACTCGACCAGCCGAATGCGTTTGCATAGGCACCACCACATGACCCTACCCAACCCGACCCACGAACGCGTTTCCTTGGGGGGCCATAACACGACCCCGACCCAACACGTCCTGACCCACCCAGAATGTGTTTCGTTCGCACGCCCTCACACGACACGACCGACCTAACTTGCTCGAACATGTTTCCTTAGGTTCCCACACACGACCCGACCGACCCGACTGACCCTCACACGACTCAAACCGACACAGGGCCACTCGAACGTGTTTCCTTGGGTGCGCTCACACGACCCTGACTCGACCCAGAACCCTGCTTGAATGCGTTTCCTCGAGCAACCTCACACGACATGACCCCAGGCGAGCCGACCCACTCGAACACATTTCCTTGGGGCGCTCTCACATGACCCAATTTGACACGACCGGGCCAAACGCATTTCCTTAGGTGCCATCACACGAACCAAGGCGACACGACTTTGACCTGAGATGACTTGACCTCGATCAAGAGCCGGGGAAAATTTTAAGGATGGAAAAATTATTTTGAAGTTTAAAAAATTGGCGAATCTCACTAGTCCCTAATATGCAAACTATAAAATTTTTTATTGATGTATCTGTAAAATTATTGAAATTTATAATGATATTATATATATTTTCTATATAATGTTAGCAATTTTTAAGGTAAAATAATTTTATATTGTAAAATTTGGGTGAATTATTTTTATAAAAAAATGGAAAGCTGGCGAATTTTTTTTTGGAAAAAACCATGGAAAAATTAGCCCACTGCGAATATTAGCCCATGAAATTTTCCATGATCCGAGCTGACCCTCACATGGTTTGTATACTTTCGTCGCAAGCTCGACGGTTTGGAGATGTGCGTCGCAAGTCAAATGCGGATCCGAACTTTCATCGTAAGCCCCACGGTTTGGAGGGCTTCATCACAAGGCCCGACGGTTTGGAGCTTTTTCATCACTAAAACCGACGGTTCGAGCCTTCCATCACTTTGTTTCGACGTTGGCGGTATTTTCATTGCAAATTATTGCAAGAGCAACGGTTTGGAGTGTTTTTTCACGATGCACGATGTTTGGAGCGTCTCGTCGCTATTCCAATAGTGGGAGCGTTTTCGTACATAATTCTGACGTTTTGTGAGGTTACGTCGCAAGTCAGACGTTTGATACGACGTTTTTTTGGCAAGATTAAAAAAATTGAGAAAAAAGTTGGGAACTTTTCAGACAATACGTCAAAGCTGTCGGAACTAAAGTGTCGAGAAAATTGATCATATGTACTAGTTGGGAGCCCTATTGGAGCGGGGGTCCCTTCGGAGCACATTTTTGGAGTAATTAAAAAGTATATTTTTAGTTTTGAGTCGTGTCACGCTAAGAAATGCACAAGTAAAGGGGATTTGGGGTCGTTCAAAGTCCCTTGATGAGTTTTAGTGGGTTAAAGGGTAAAACTATGAATCATTCTTAGACGACCACGAGGCTTAGATATGAATAGAAGTATAGATCAAGTCGGATAGGATATATTTGATAGAATTTTATGTATGTTCGAGAACTTTGAAACGAATACGCAAGTGTACGTATGTACGAAAGGGTCCTTACGGCTCTAGGTGCAAAGACCTTAGTCTCGGTTATGTGTGCACCCGCTATCAGGTGTGCTGCGGGTGAATCTGAATAATTGTAAAGGGTTTTGCAACTTTTGATGAATAAAGAAGTGTTTTAGATAATTTTGAGTACTAAATTCGTCTATGATATGTTTATGTGATCCGTAATTCCTACGATTTATGTTATCGTGATTGGATCGGTTGTGTACTGTTTACTATTTAATATGAATGTTAGATGCATATATATATTATTGTAAAACCTGAATATTAATTTACTAAGGCAGTTGAAGGGATTGCGAAGCCATTATATGTCACGGACATAGTGTCATCGCATAAGCTAACTTAGATTTTCCTCGTTAGGGTTTTACAGTGCGTAAGAAAGTTCATTATTATTATAGATTTGTGGACACCCACATCATTTAATTCTCTCTTAGGGTGTGGAAACCTGGTTCCATCACCCTCCCATACTGTCTATAGGTGAGACTTTGGCCCAGTGCAAGTGAGGTCACTTGTCGAAAAGGGCCATTAGTAAGAGGTTTTTTGTCTTCTTCCTTTGAACTACGAGTTGATAACTCTATATTTATGAAGTTATGAAAGTTAAACTATTAAGGGTATGGTGTGGTATCAGTGTGTGGGATGTCAAATTTCTCACAAGTGACCAACCCAATTGGTTTTACCACTACATAGGCACCCTTCCTTGATGTGGGGCAAGTGGCCTTATATTTTTTCAATGCTTCCATTATATCAATATCAAAGCGAGGTTTGAGAGGGGGTTGAAATAACTTCGATAAACTATTAGCTATGAAAAATTCTCTAAAAAAATGGTGCAAGCAAGGAGTTTCAAACTTTGAGTTGTGTGGAGATAATCTAGTGGTCATCGATTATAAAATGAATCTATAAAATGGAGAAATTGGTAGTTAGTCTATATATGATGCCGTAAAAAGCTATGGATTTTGTGTTTAGTGAAATTTCCTTATCGGTGTCTACAAAAAACATAAGTGCGATGTACTCATGAGCCATCGTAGTGGCCCTATTTACAAATTACGAATCTCCATGATAGTGAGGAAAATCTCCATAATAAATTTTGTTCTATGAGATATATCATAAAATAAATATTTTAAGTGTTATTATAAATTGCTCCTATCAATTTTCACGAGTCATCTAATTTATATGGTTATGCTAATATATAATGTTATTATGATATAAGAATTTAAAAGATATGAATAATATATTTATTATTTAAAAAAAATCATTATTATTAAGAAGATTTAAACTTTTCTTTGTACATTAGTGAGTATGGGATTTATACGTATAAAAAATTAAAGCAATTTACAATTACCAAATAAAAAAAATTCTAGTTTTTGGTTAGGATCTTTATGCTTGTTTTTATCCTTCAAGCTTAAAAGTTAAAAAATTTGAACCTATTGTGAACCTGTTATGGTCGGTGTCAGTTTAATATCCATTAAAGATTAGCATGCCAAAATGTAATCGGACTTCTGCGAAAGATGTAAGGAGAAGTATATTTTTTAAGGTTGATCTTGTAAATATTCTAAAAAAATGGCCTTGATTGTGGATGAATGTGTCGAATATACAATGGGTTACATTGCCATCTCGTGATAGCGAGTGAGTACAAGTTTGGTTGGATTACATCCAACACTAAGAGGAGTATGAAGTTTGATACGAGAGGTGATGATGATCATCTCACTAAGAGGGGTATGAGGTTTGATACGAGAGGTGATGATGATGATCATGAGATGAGAGGACCTCCCTTGAGGTATTCGAAGTCGAGGCCAACACAACGAGGCAAAGCATGGCGAAACGCCCATTCAACATCTCTGCGAAGACCATATTTCCTCTACGATTTGCTCTCTTTGGAGACTCCCTTGAACATGGGTATCACTGAGAGCAGGTGATAGCGCAGAATCGCACTTCCAAGAAACAGTGGAACTCCTCTGCGGTGGCGCGAGAGAAGAGGTCCCTCCCACTAGCAATCTCCACCCCAACGCGGCGAGACGAGATCCCAGAGCATGGCAAGTCTCCCATTTATGGTCTCTGGCGCTGCGCGCGAAGGCAAACACGTCCTTAAATTAATTCTCGAGGTTTGTTAATTTCTTAGATTTTTTCGGTTTAAAATATTAATTCTTAGGGTTTATTAATCTTTATTGTTTATAATATTCATCAGATTAGGGTTTATGATATTTATCCCTTGGGTTCGCTGATTCATTTGCTTTATAACATTACCTTGGGTCTATTAGTTCTTTTGGTTTATAATGTTAATAATCTCGTTGGTTTATTAATATCTTATGTTTTCAAATACTAGATTCTTATGGATTACTAATTTATTAGGTTTTTTAGTTTAAAATATCAATTCTTACGGTTTATTTGACAATCTCTTGTGTTTTTAATATTGATCCCTTATGTTTATATATATTTATCCCTTGGGTTCACCAATTCCTATGGTTTATAATATTTAAACCCTTTGGTTTATGATGATATTGGGTTTGTATTATTAATTATCCCTCGGGGTTTATTAATATCTTCACTTTAAAATATTAATTGTTGGAGTTTATTAATCTCTTAGATTTTTTTGTTTTTTAAATATTGTTTCATATAGTTTATTACTCTCTCTGAGTTTAATATTATTAATATATTAATATATATTATAAATAAATATTCAAATATTTATTAATAATGATTATTAGTAATATTATAATATTATTATTAATATATATTATTAATAATATAACTAACTATAATATAATATATATTATAAATATATTATTAGTTCTTTTAGTTTATTAATAATATAACCATCTATCATATTAATATATAAATAAATATTAAAATATTATATATTATTTTTTATTATTTTTATATTAATAAATATTGATTAATATATATTATATATATTTCAAGTTAATTTATAGTATGTATATAGTTAATACTATTAATATATTAATAAATATTTTAATATATATTATTAATACTTATTATAATATTAATAATATTATAATATTACTAATAATCATTATAAATAAATATTAAAATATTTATTAATAATGATTATTAATAATATTATAATATTATTAATATATATTATTAATAATATAACCAACTATGATATAATATATATTATTAATATATTATTAGTTCTTTTGGTTTATTAATAATATAACCATTATATTAATATATAAATAAATATTAAATTATTATATATTATTATTATTATTTTTATATTAATATATATTATATATATTTCAAGTTAATCTATAGTATGTATATAGTTAATATTTTTAATATATTAATAAATAATTTTACTATATATTATTAATATTTATTATAATATTATTAATATATATAAAATATTTTTGTGATTTAGCATCATAATTAATATATTTAATATATTAATATTCTTATTAATATATAATATATATATTTCAAGTTAATATAATAAAATTATTATATATAATATTTATTTATTGATATATATTTTAATGTGATGGGTAGTGGATATAAGCCTATCGGCGTATATCAACCACATTGGTAAATGTGGTTATGAAATCATACCTATATATGCCTATCGGCGTATATCAACCACATTAGTTTTTACTAATGTGGTTGTGCTAGTTTTTATCCTTCAAGCTTAAAGTTATTTGAACCTATTGTGAACTTTTGTTATGATTCGGTGTGAGTTTAATATCCATTAAAGATTAGCATGCCGAAAATGTAATCAGACTTCCGTGAAAGATGTAAGGAGAAGTATATTTTTAAGGTTGATCTTGTAAATATTCTAAACAAATGAGCGCGATTGTGGATGAACGTGTAGATATACGATGGGTTTACTGCCATCTCGTGATAACAGTGAGTACAAGTTTGGTTGGATTACATCCAACACTAAGAGGGATATGAGGTTTGATACGAGGTGATGATGATCATCTCACTAAGAGGGGTAGCGAGGTTTTGATACAGTAGGTGATGATGATGATCATGAGATGAGAGGACCTCACCCTGAGGTATTCCGTCAAGGCCAACGCAACGAGGCCAAGCATGCGTGAAAACGCCCATTTCAGCATCTCCCTCCCGGAAGACTATATTTCCTGCGAGTTTTGCTCTCTTTGGAGACTCCCTTGAACATGGGTATCACCGAGGCAGCGATAGCGGAATCGCACTTCCGAGAAACGGTGGAACTCCTCCGGGTAGCGAGCAGCCGAGAGAAGAGGTCCCTCCCACCTAGCAATCTCCACCCCAACGGCCGGGATGCAATCCGAGCATGGCAAGTCTCCCATTTATGGTCCTGCGGCGGCCCACCGAAGGCAAACACGTCCTTAAACTTTGTGCTCACCCGCATTATTATTTATTTGTGTCAATTCAATTCAATTTATTTCACGATCTAATGCATGTTAATGCAAAAATTGGCGCTTGCTTAATCGCTTACCTTCTCGAGGAGGGGTAGAGGTGATTGCCTTCATTTGCTACGGGGCTGTGGATCCACATGACTGAAATTAAGTTATGAATACAATAACAAAAACATATAATTAAATTCGTGGATACGGAAACAATAAATTACTACCCCTTGCCATGCATTTTACTCGAAAGCACTCTTTGGTTGTTGACCTTTCCGCTGGCTTCGTTGGAGGAGCGTTGCCCCATTCATCGCCATCACACGATGCATTTTGGTACTCGCCATGATCGCAATATAATAATGAACACTATGTATGAGAGCTAGAACCTAATTTATTTTTATATGGACTTTGATGAGAACAAAGTACGAGATAATGAACAGATGAAATAACTTTACTGTAAAATTTTTTTCGGTAGTAATCACATGCAAAAAGAGCACGAGGTCGACGCGTTTCGAACCAACGGTGTGGTTCATCATCAGACTATGTGAGAGATCAGGATCCGGACATTAAGTATAAATAGAGTAGAAGACTCAACTAGCCGTTAGGATATACGTACATGTTTGGACTGACAGTAAATATTCCATTATTTATTTATTTTTATTTTTATTTTTTATTAAATTTTTATTTATTATTATTATTTATATAATGGAAAGTTTAACCTCCACTTTCTTTAGTTTTGAAGGTGAATTCTATGAGAAAACATGTGGTGTTGCCATGGGTTCTCCCTTTCCCCGATTTGTTGTGAATCTGTTTATGGAGGACTTTGAATCTAGGGCTCTTTCCTCGGCTCTTTTTCAGTAGAAGTTATGGAAAAATTTGTTGATGATACTTGTGTTGTACGGCCCCATGGCAAAGATAAGTTAGATCAATTTTTCCTTCATCTTAATAGCCAATCTAGTTCCATAAAATTCACCATGGAACAAGAGTTGGATGGTAGCCTTCCTTTCCTTGATGTTCTTATCTCTAGAATGATGGTGGTTCTCTCCCATCAAGTTTTTCGAAAGAAAACTCATGCGGAGCAATATCTTCATGCTAGCTCCCACCATTTCCAGCAAAGTAGGCGTCCTTAGCACCCCTAGCCACAAGGGCGTTGAGAATCTCTGATGAGTCTCATTTGAGGGGGAAAAGACCCATCTCGTTGAATGTCTTTGTAATAATGGTTATAGTATGTCGCAAGGCCTCAAAGCTTTCTCAAAGCAGAGAAGGTCATCCGCACTTATAAAATAAAAAAGAACCGAGTGAATGGTATGGCGATGTAGCTTCCATTCATCAGGGTACCAGCGATAAGATTGCTAAATCTTAAAAAGCATAAGGTTTCACTCTATTTTCAAACTTAACTCACAAATTCGTAGTTCTCTTAAATTGGTTAGGAAAGATCCAGATTGACTCCCGGGGATGGAAAAGGTGCTACATGCATTCCACTGTTCTCTGCTGGGACTCTACATTGGTGAGACGAGTCCCGGTCCATTAATCGAAAGGATCCGTGAGCATGGGGCTGATATCAAACATAGAAGATCTGCGCTCATCGACGCCTTAGTTTGACATGCAGAAAGAGACTATATCATGTTTGCATAGAAGATGCTAAGGTCATCGCTAGAATCGACCACTTCCATCATCGTAAGTTGAGAGAGGCTATTGAAATTGAAAAAAGGCCCATTAATCTCAATGGAGATGATGGTTGGAATATCGGCCAGATATGGATTCGCCTTATATTCTTGATTTTTATTATTATTATTAATTATTTAGTTATTTTTACTTTATTTATTTGATTATAAAATAAATAAAATAAATAAATAAATAAATAAAATAAAAATAAATAAAAATAAATAAATAATAATAATAATAATAATAATAATAATATTAATTATAAAATATTTTTATTTATTTTTCATTATTTATTAGTTTATATTTTTGTTTTTTATTTATAAATTATTATTATTATTATTTATTTTTATTTATTTTTTTATTTTTTTATTTTATTTTATATTTTTTATTTTATTTTTATTATTATTTTTTATTTATTTATATATTTGTTATATATATATATATATATATATATATATATATATATATATATATATATATATATATATATATATATATATATATATATGTATTTTTTATTATTGATTTATTTATTTATTTATTTTATTTATTTATTTATTTATTTGGTTGACTATTTGATGGTGGTTTGTTATAATTAAATCTTATGAATAGAATTAATTATATTTTATTAATTAATAACAATAGTGATTATTATACAAATTTAATAAAAATTACGTATATAGTCCACGAAATTTGTTAAATTACTTTCCATTATATAAATAAATAATAATAAATAAAATTAATAAAAAATAAATTAAATAAATAAATAATGGATTGATTCATTAGTGTGATGAGTTAACTAGTGGTAAAACTCATTAGGAGATTAATGGAGGCTTCATGGTACGGAGTATGAAGATGGCTATATTAAATTTAAAGCAATGACGAAGTCAGAGGACAGTGCATTTGTGCATGCTGTATGGCAGTATTTTCCTTGTTAATTTGAAACAAAATCTGCATATATTTTTAAAAACTTGAGTTTAGATTGTTTAATCTAGAGAATTTCACTTTCCCCAGGGATTTTTTAAGGTGTTGAATCCATTTATCCATTCAAAAAATATATTTTAAACAAAATGTCATAATCTTTCCTGAGGAAGTATATTTTAAGATTTCTTATGTCTATGTGTTAGACTACTCTTCGTAGTAAGTCATAAAAAGTAAAGGATTTTTTGTCTAGCAATCTTGACTAGATTTTCCCATGTAATAATCTAAATTTCTAAATCTTTTTATATTTAAAATTTTTCAAAATAAAATTTTAAAAATAATTCATATATATTACTTGTTATACTTATTTGTATTTATATCGTGTATATTACTTGTTATACTTAATTATATTTATCTTTTCGCATATTTTTTTCATGTATATTACTTGTTATACTTAATTGTATTTATCTTTGCGGATTTTTTTCGTTGTGAACATACAAACACTTTTCAAATCATTTCTCACAGTCATATTCAACCATCCACATCCATGTTTTTTACCCTATTTAAAAGCGATCTTAATAAGGTAAATGGGTCTTTGAAGTCCCAAACAATTTCAGTTGTTTGTTTTCCACCTTTATTCCCACTTGCATGTTTTTACCCTATTTAAAAAGCAATCGTAATAAAGTAAATGGGTCTTTGAAGTTCCAAACAATTTTGAGTCTTTTTCTTTTCACCTTCATTCCCACGTCCATGTTTTTACCCTATTTAAAAACGCTATCTTTATAAGGTAAATGGGTCCTTGAAGTGCCAAACAATTCCGATCGTGTTTTTCCACCTTTCTTCCCCACTTCCATATTTTTACCCTATTTAAAGCGATTTTAATAACGTAAATGGGTCTTTGAGCTTCCAAACAACTTAGTCGTTTGTTTTCCTCCTTTCTTCAAGTGAGCATCATCGATGGAGTTGCATTATTGTATGTCGATTCTTGATAAAACACATTTAATTTGGGCTAACGAATTTAAGAATAAATAAACGCATTTAATTTGGGCTAACACATTTAAGAATAAATAAAAGACGTGATTAAAAAACAACCCGCGTTACTATAGATGGAACAAATAATTCTTTAATGTGATATTGAAGAATTCGGACGAAACTTAACATGTTTTACTTTTCAAAGTTGACGTATGGTGGCGGAAGCTACGCTACAAAAATCACGTTGTGAATACTTTCCATCCTATTGTATCCTTTTCGGATAAAGCCTACGACTAGAATATGCGCAATCAGGTGCAAAGGAACACTAATAGTGTTAAATTCGAGGCCGGGCTGGTGAGAGCATTAATTTTACAAATGCTAGGTAGAAGAGATCTTTACGATCTTGACCTAAGAATATTTACGGTGTGATCTCATAGAACCTCACGATAAGAAACCCTAATAAGCGGCAGTAGGTTGGTGTTTTTCTCATCATAAAACACTAAAGATGGTTTTGAATGTCCATATATAATAAGCTTTCTTTTTGGTTGGAATGGGCCGAGAAAATTTTCAAGGAATTGTATTGTCGGAGTTTTTTAATCATTTTTTTATCCCAGAAATAGATCAACACCACTAAACATAAAATCGGTATCACCAAAAAACTTCGGGGCACCCAAAATCCTAAAGTTTGATAAAGCGTAATTTGGATTTTAAAAAATATAATTTACACTATATTTTATCGAAAATAATAATTAGATTTCTATTGTTTTGAAGGAAATAATGTGACACTGTTTAGACTAAGCACTTTTAAAAAATCATGAGGATTCTCCATAATTATATTAGGGGAGTTTTTTAAATAATTTTATGATTTAATCTAGTGTACCAACTTAGATTCTCTACTAATGTCAAGTCAATTTGAAAATATTGAAGGTATATTAGTATTGTAGAAGTTGACCTTGAAGTAGATCCGTCACGTCTCTTGTTGAGACAAAATGAACATTGAATGAACATGTTAAGGAATTGAAGCAAAAAAATTTTGTGATTGTCTAAAGAGGACGAGTTCCTATTCCTGGCGAGGATTTTCCACCCTCTAATGCGGACATCCTAAGGCTCGAATTAGGCCCTCTTGACACAAATCACTGTGAGCTGATTGTGGCATCCATTCGTTGTGATCCTAAGGTTATTTCTCGAGCTTATGAGGCCAATACGAGGGCCTAATTATGAGACAAATGCTGAGTCTATTCATGAGGCTTTAGGGTGATTAGGTAGATGTATAAACTTTGTTTTAAGGATTATTTAACCCCTCATTCACGGGGCATACTTCTATGGAAGTGCGGGACATTGGAGTTTAATCAATAGTCATCTACTAATGACTAGAATGCTAAACCCTAGACTTCCTTAGTGTAATGAGACAAAAGAAAAAAATTGGAGAAATTAGTTCATGAAAGGGGTAGAGTGAAACCTTTTTCCTGGAAGTGTCAAATGCTTAATCTTCTTAACCCACTCTTTCTCGACCTAGAAAGGATTTCGGTGCCTAAGATGCTTCCTTTTCTACCTCCGTAGGTGGATCGCATAGCGATGGCTAAGATACTTCCTTTGATGCCTCCTATGTTGCTTCCTTTCCTAAGAAATATCAGCCAAGAAATTAATGCGTATTCCTACGGCACCCAATCAACCTCTTATAACAAATGCCAAATATTCGAGCTCACCTCACGCCATTGAAGAAAATCCGACCCAGCCAAAAATTTTTAAAAAGGCGGTAATATGGATTATTGGGATTTATTTAGCGATTGAACGTGTTTCCTTAGCGCACTCACTAACTCTACAAAAATTGATCGAACAATTTACACTATGAAAAACTTTCAAATTATAATATATGGAAAATAAGGAAAGTGTATTGTATGAAACCTTTTAAATTCTAATCGAGAGGACGTAAATACGGTTTTATCCAAATAGAAGAAATCAAATTCTATTCCACGAAACATAAAAATTTACTCAATAAACTACTGATATGCGAAAAGAAAAAACACAATTTATGCTATGAAAGGAATTTTATTTTCCGATCAATGAAGTATGAAGAAAGAATACAATTATTTGCATGAATTATCAACAAAGTACTAAAGTAGTTAACTATAAATGATCATGTGTGTTTATGAAAAACTTTATATTTCATTCATTGATATGCCAATAATATTGTGTAATAAATCAATCATATTTATGAATCTCTGAAAGAAAAAAAAGAAAAAGAAAAATGAATGTGTAAGTAAAAAACCGATGGTAAAGATGACTAGTGAAAGTTTTTGGTGTTTTTTGAATTTTATTCAAGCGCTAGAGTTATATAAAAACAACTAAATCATTTGAGTGAAAATATACAAAATTAAATGATTGAGTTACAAAACTCATAGATAAACAAAAAGTAATAACTAAATTACACTTTTAGTACTATACGTGAAAGGGCCCTCTTGTTGGAGCGAGATATTTAAAAAATACTAAAAAACCATGATTATCATATATGTACTCTTCTCATTGAGGACAAAATAGCTATAGTAGGAATAAATTTATTAAATTAGAATAGTGCGTACATGATCACATGAATTCCAATATTAGCCAAAGAAAAGAACGGTAATGGATGTCTCTTAGCTTCTCAAAGAGTCATATATATAAAAAAATTTTGACAATAAAACCTTGAGAAACGGATTTCTAGAAACACGAGTGGTGAATGAAAATTGTCTTATATTTCTATTAAAATTATAATTATTATGATCCATTATCAAGGAATTAAATCACAAAAATTTCTAATATTGAAATCATCATTTCACTAATTGGGGGTGTGTGCCGGTTCACGAGTCCCACTTGGCACTCTCGTTAATGGTGATTATATGGGGAGGTAAGGGGAAGGGCGGCTCAGAAAAATGCGGGATATGGGTGATCAGGTTGATGTGATAGGAGGGTGTGTGGGAGAGATTAAGGAGGATTTAATTTCCACCTAAGAGATAAACCTATAGGTGGTGAATTCTTGCACCTCATTCCATGTAGTTTCATTGTGGTATAGTGTGGTCTTGAGAGAGATGAGGAGGAATTTGGGTTCCCTTTTAGTGGAAAGCTTCATAGGGAGTGATTCGTCTTTGGGAGGGCATATTTGGGAGGACTCATCTTTGGCAAGGCAATATGGAAGGAGGTGACCCCTTGGAAGAGTTTTAAAGGGAAGGGCACATAAGGCCTATATATAAATATCCAAATCCAAGTACCTCTCTCATAAAAAGTTCTATACATGTATTTAAAGATTGTAGATAACGATACATCCAAATGTTGATAAAGACAATAGAACATCCCTTGAATATCATAATAAATAGGAATATACAGATGAGTTTATCCTTTAATTATATCTCTCATATATGGAAATGCTAGAAGATGTTATTTAAGAAGAGGAAGGTCATTATGATTAGTTTCAAATCGACGCAAATGTAGACCTAGTTTGAATGCACACAAGGGGTCAGAAGGGTGGCATGCGATGCTCCTGTTGCTTATGTCATTATAAAAAAAGGCCCCCCTTTCATTTTCATGAAGTGTTCCTAGTAAAAATACATATTATAGTCGAGGCCCTAAACATATAAAGTCCAAGCACATTGAATGTATTGTCTATAAATAACCGTTTTAAAAACCTCACACAAACACACAATAATGTCATTTATATTGGAGGTGTAAGTCACTTGAATTGTGTTACAACTTTAATCGCTCCCCCACAAAAATGTGCCATGCTTCCTTGTGATGATGCTTCAACCCTATTGGAGAACAACCTCACAATGTAAAATGAATTTAAACATGGTGTATATTTATTATTGCACCACATTCACCCTTTGGATCACTACTTATGGATAATTAGAGGCTATTTCAAGAACTCCTGCGAGATAATATCATTTTATTTTCTCTTATGTATAGTATTATATCATTGACACAGTGAGTTTGTTGAAAAACAAAATATTTGTATTGATTTTTCACTCCTTGTGCATTAGGGCTAGAGAGGCCTTGTATTTGTGAGTGGTCTATTGATTTCCAACTCCTTGTGTGAGAGACCACTACAAGCTCCCATCTCAACATGAAGTGTGGATATTTTGAATGATTCAAATTGAGGGTTTGAAAAATTATCTATTTTTTGCTATGTTTGGTATACATGGTCATAATGGCATTACCCACAAATAGATACCCTCATGACCAATACCTAGTTCTATGAAAATTAAATGTTTCCAATATGCTCAATCAGAGGTGAAGGATTCTCCTAGGAGGTCAATATGTTAGTTTGGGGTGTTATTTTTAGACCTTGGATACTTAGTGGTTAAGGGCTTCAAGGGTCAACGATAAAGGCTCCAGAGGGCTTTAGGGTCGGAGGATATTTAGCGATTAAGGACTAGAAGATTTAGGGGGATTTAGGTGTTTAAGGGTTAGAAATTAAGAGTGTTTCAAGGGTGAAGGATTAGGGGTTAAGGGTCACGGGTTAAGAGGATAAGGAGTTAGGGCTTACGAGGTTCATGGATTATAGGTTAGGCATTAGTGTGTTAAGATTTAATGAGTCAAGGGGTTTATGGGTTATGATTTATGAGTGTAGGGGTTAACGGGATTATGGATTGTGGGTTAAGGGTATATTTAATTCAATGGTTATGGGTTATGATTTCAGTGGTTTTGTGATAATTGGACTCTTAATCCGCTTATCACCACTATTGATCCTATCGATTTCTCTCGATACCTTCCCTTTAGGTCCCCTAGCCCCCTATGAAATTAGGTCCTAACCCCCTTCTCATTCTCTAATCCTTGCACCTATGAATTATACCATCCACAATAACTGTGTTTATTTTAAATTAATTGGTGACCGTGTTATTTATTTGAGTCTTGTATGTGGATGATATGTTGTTGATTGAAAATGACAAAGAAATTATCCAAGATTTGAAGACGACTATTCTCCAAATTCGACATGAAGGATCTTGGTGCTGCCAAACTATATTTTGGGCATGGAAATTAAGAGAGATCGAGAAAAGAGGAGGCTTTGGTTAAAGCTTTAGAGGATGTATGTCGAGACCTGTACGCAGAGGTTCACTGTGCAAGATAGTAAACCGGTGAATGTTCTGATTCCTGTGGGTGTAAATTTGTACTGTTGAACGGTGTCCCAAGACACAAGAAGAAGAAGAGGGTATGTCTTGTGTTCCATATGCAAGTGAAGTGGGATTCTGATGGTATGGAATGGTCTATACTAGACCGGACATTTCACATGAAGTGGGAGTATTGAGAAAGTTTATGTCAAACCCGGGGAAGGAGCATTGGACAACGATAGAAGCGGGTTTTCAAATATTTGCGTGGGAACTAGTGATTATGGCTTGTGCTACCGGGGAAGACCGAGTATTGGAAAGAGTTTTGGAAATTCGTGGTTTTGTTGATGCGAATGAGTACAGTGAGACCTGGACCAAATAAGTCTACAAGTGGGTATGTGTTTAACCTACTTGGAGGTGTAGTCGGTTGGATGAGTAAAAGACGATCTGTAGTGGCTCTTTCAAACACAGAGGCAGAATACATGACACCCACTCATGCAAGAAAAAGAAGTAGTTTAGTTGCGAGAGATTGTGTTCAAGTATGGGGTTGGTGCAACAAAGCTATAAGGATAGATTGTCATAGCCAAAGTGCAATTTTCTGGCTAAGAACCCCGCTATCATTTAAAGACAAAGCAGCCATTGATGTTGAAAATCACTTTGTGAGAGATATGGTTAGGAGGCTAAAAGGGTGATTTACCTGGTAAGATAGACACTTTGAAGAATGTTTGTGATGCATTGATGTAAGTCACGAGCACTGAATTTCTCTTGGTGGAAAACAATGGGTGTTGCGTAGTCGGGCTAATAGCTAAGATCTCTTGTGGCCCCCTGATGGGAAAAAGAACAATGGGATAATGTTGGGTATGTGTTATATTATTTCCACGACCAGTCACATGCGCGAAAGTCGTGTCTGAGGGTACGCGCGCGAGGTATACAGATTGGACCCAATTTTTTAGGTGGGCAGACCCGCCCATGGTTTTGTGGATGGGTTTGCACATGGTTTTGGGGCATCTTTGGTTTTGGCCCCGGTATTTTTGTAGATCGGTCAAGGGAACTACAGTTTACGTTATAATCAAGGGTTAATGGATTGGGGTTTATTTATGCTTCGACATGTATATATATGTGTTGTAACACTAAAAGGAATATATTGAAAAAATCAAGCTAGTCAACCCGATTTGGGATACGGGGGAAAGTGTCTATGTATATCTACATTTTATTTTTTATGCTCTCGCCATTGTTTATTTTCTGTTTGTAAGATTCGTTTGCGGATAATTTTTTGTATACGGGGTTAAAACCTACATTAGTGGAGGGTTTGGATATTTGTTTATTGCTCGATGTGTTTCTCGGAGAAACATATTTACAAAAGTTCTAGGAAATGAACTACTTGAAATTTCTAAGCTTATGAAGCATATGAGGGGAGGAAGATACGAGAATTCCATCATTTCGTAACTAAATAAGAATCTACTTGGAGTGCAGGAAATTGTTACGAAGGATATTTCTTCATCAAGTTATATATATATATATATATATATATTATGTTGTTATACGATAGTTGATATTTCAAATGCAAGATCTACTAGAGAAAGTGGTTCAACAACTCGGATTTTAGGGATTCAAATGTTTTAAGGGAAGAATAGTTTCTTAGAGATTGATTATGAAGTTTTTTTCACATCTTCCATTCAATGGTTCTCTTTTTTGCACTCCAAAGAAGAAATATTCTAGTGAATTTTGTGAACTCGTTAAATCATCCTTCGTTTTTGGATTAAATACCTATGAAGAATTTATTTATTCAATCTCATCCAGAGAAGGAATTTTATGTCGAGAGAAGGGATGGAAAGAACTAGAAAAATGATTTAAGAATCTAATGGCCTTTGTATGTGTTATCATCAACATTCATGCTATGATGGGATAGTCATAAAGCCAGATACGCAGAAACGTGCACAAAGAACATGGGGCACTAGTCACAACTTAGCATTATTCATATGGCCACCCGGACTCACATAACTTGACCCATCCCAACTCAATCTACCCAAACACGTTTCACTGAGCACCCTAACACGACTTCGACCGACACCTGCTCGAACGTGTTTCCTTGGCGCCTTCACATGACCTGGCCCAACCCAACCCAAATGCCTTTCATTAGGTGCCCTCACACGACTGACAGAGCCATATGAACGTGTTTCGTTGGGTGACCTCACATGACTCGTCTCAGAACCGACTCGGAGCCGCCCAAATGCGTTTCCTTGGGCACCCTCACATGACCTCAACCCCATCCCAACCTATCAGACCACGTTTCCATGGGAGCACTCACACCACGGCCGACCCGCCCGAACGCGTTTTCCTGTGTGCTCTCCCACGACCCAACGACCTGCCCCGAACGTGTTTCCCTAGGGCACCCTTACACGACCCCAGACCTAACCCAAGTTGCTAGAACATGGTACGAGCTGATTCGGACCCAACCTGACCTACCTAAAAGTGTTTCCTTAGGTGTCCTCACAAGGTACGGCCCGACACTAGCCCTCCCGAGACATGTTTCGTTAGGTGCCCTCACACGAATGGAGGCGAGCCCACATTAACGCGTTTCCGCTGGGCGCCCTCACACAACTCAGCACCGAGCACGACCCGCACTCGAATGCATTTCCTTGGGCACCCTCACATGCCACGACGACTGACCCGGCCGAGCGAGTTTCATGAGCCGCCCTCACACGGCACAACCCCACTCGACCCCCAGAATAGGTTTTCTCGGGCGCCCTCACACGGCACGACTCGAGCTCACCCAAACACATTTCGTGAGTGCCCTCACATGGCACGACCCAAACCTGACTTACCTCAATGTGTTTCCTTTGTGCGGTCTCACACGGCACGACCGACTGACTAGCGAACGCATTTCCTTGGGCACACCTCACACTGACCCGAAGCATAACAAGACCCGGACACGTTCATTGGGCGCCCTCACAAGATACGACGAGACCCGACCAACCGGAAGGTGTTTCATTGGGCGCCCTCATAGAACGACATGACCCAACTGACCCAGACCCGCCGGAACATCGATTATGGCATGAGGGAGAAAATGGAAAATGTGTCGCACAAACATGCACGAGGCACGCGAGCGATCGCAACTTAGAATATTTTATATGACCTCCCTCACACGATCGCATAAACGTGCACTGAGGCACACGAGGAAGTTACAAATTAACATTTTTTATATGGCAACCCTCACATGACACGACACGACTCGAAGCGACTCGGCCAGCGAATGCGTTTGCATAGGCACCACCACATGACCCTACCCAGCGACCCACACGAACGCGTTTCCTTGGGGGGCCATAACACGACCCGACCCAACCCGTCGACCCACCCAGAATGTGTTTCGTTCGGCGCCCTCACACGACACGACCCGACCTAACTTGTTCGAAACATGTTTCCTTAGGTTCCCACACAAAAGCCCGGCACGACCCAGACGACCCTCACACGACTCAAACCGACTCGGGGCTACTCGAACGTGTTTCCTTGGGTGCGCTCACACGACGACTCGACCCGACCTGTCCCGAATGCGTTTCCTCGAGCAACCCTCACACGACATGACCGAGCGGCCGACCCACTCGAACACATTTCCTGAGGCGCTCTCACATGACCCAATTTGACACGACCGAGCCAAACGCGTTTCCTTAGGTGCCATCACACGAACCAAGCCGACACGTGACTGACTTGCCGATGACTTGACCTGATCAGAGACGAGGGGTACAGGTTTTAGGATGGAGAAAATTATTTTGAAGTTTAAAAAATTGACGAATCTCACTAGTCCCTAATATGCAAACTATAAAATTTTTTATTGATGTATCTGTAAAATTATTGAAATTTATAATGATATTATATATATTTTCTATATAATGTTAGCAATTTTTAAGGTAAAATAATTTTATATTGTAAAATTTGGGCGAATTATTTTTTATAAAAAAATGGAAATTGGGGGAATGGAAAAACCATGGAAAAATTAGCCCACCTTTGCGAATATTAGCCTCATGAAATTTTCCATGATCCGGCGACCCTCACATGGTTTGTATACTTTCGTCGCAAGCTCGACGGTCTGGAATGATGCGTCGCAAGTCAAATGCAGATCAGAACTTTCATCGCAAGCCCGACTGGTATAGAGGACTTCGTCACAAGGCGACGGTTTGAAGCTTTTCATCACAAAACCGACGGTTCGAGCCTTCCATCATTGTTTCGACGTTGGCAGTATTTTCATTGCAAATTATTGCAAGAGCACCGGTTTGGAGCGTTTTTTCACGATGCTCGATGTTTGGAGCGTCTCGTCGCTATTCCAATAGTGGGAGCGTTTTCGTCGCAATTCGACGTTTTGTGAGGTTCGTCGCAAGTCCGACGTTTGATCCGGCGTTTTTTGGCAAGATTATTGAGAAAAAGTTGGGAACTTTTCGAAAATACGTCAAAAGCCTGTCGGAACTAAGAGTGTCAGAGAAAATTGATCATATGTACTAGTTGGGGGACTGATTGGAGGCGAGGGTCCCTTCGAACACATTTTGGAGTAATTAAAAAGTATATTTTTAGTTTTGAGTCGTGTCAGCTAAGAAATGCACAAGTCAAAGGGGATTTGGGGTCGTTCAAAGTCCCTTGATGAGTTTTAGTGGGCTAAAGGGTAAAACTATGAATCATTCTTAGACGACCACGGGCTTAGATATGAATAGAAGTATAGATCAGAGTCGGATAGGATAGATTTGATAGAATTTTATGTATGTTCGGAACTTTGAAACAAATATGCAAGTGTATACTGTGTTCGAAAGGGTCCTTTTTGGCTCTAGGTGCAAAGACCTTGATGCAGTTATGTGTGCACCCGCTATCACGTGTGCGCGGGTGAATGCAATAATTGTAAAGGGTTTTGCAACTTTTGATGAATAAAGAAGTGTTTTAGATAATTTTGAGTACTAAATTCGTCTATGATATGTTTATGTGATCTGTAATTCCTACGATTTATGTTATCACGTGATTGGATCGGTTGTGTACTGTTTACTATTTAATATGAATGCTAGATGCATATATATATTATTGTAAAAACACTGAATATTAATTTACTAAGACCGTTGAAGGGATTGCTGAAGCCATTATATGTGCACACATAGTGTCATCCGCATAAGCTAACTTAGATTTTCCTCGTTAGGGTTTTCACAGTGCGTAAGAAAGTTCATTATTATTATAGATTTGTGGACACCCACATCATTTAATTCTCTTAGGGTGTGGAAACCTGGTTCCATCACCCTCCCATACTCTGCTATAGGTGAGACTTTGGCCTGGTAACGTAGGTCATCATCGAAAGGGCCATTAGTAAGAGGTTTTTTGTCTTCTTCCTTTGAACTACAGATTGATAACTCTATATTTATGAAGTTATGAAAGTTAAACTATTAAGGGTATGGTGTGGTATCCGTGTACTGGGATGTCAAATTTCTCACAAGTGACCAACCCAATTGGTTTTACCACTACATAGGCACCCTTCCTTGATGTGGGGCAAGTGGCCTTATATTTTTCAATGCTTCCATTATATCAATATCAAAGCGAGGTTTGAGAGGGGTTGAAATAACTTCGGTAAACTATTAGCTATGAAAAATTCTCTAAAAAATGGTGCTAAGCAAGGAGTTTCAAACTTTGAGTTGTGTGGAGATAATCTAGTGGTCATCGAGTTATAAAATGAATCTATAAAATGGAGAAATTGGCAGTTAGTCATATATATGATGCGCAGTAAAAAGCTATGGATTTTGTGTTTAGTGAAATTTCCTTATCGGTGTCTACAAAAAACATAAGTGTGAAGTACTCATGAGCCATCGTAGTGGCCCTATTTACAAATTACGAATCTCCATGATGGTGAGGAAAATCTCCATAATAAATTTTGTTCTATGAGATATATCATAAAATAAATATTTTAAGTGTTATTATAAATTGCTCCTATCAATTTTCACGAGTCATCTAATTTATATGGTTATGCTAGTATATAATGTTATTATGATATAAAAATTTAAAAGATATGAATAATATATTTATTATTAAAAAAAATCATTATTATTAAGAAGATTTAAACTTTGCTGTACATTTCAGTGAGTATGGGATTTATACGTATAAGAAATTAAAGCAATTTACAATTACCAAATAAACAAAACTCTGTTTTGGTTAGGATCTTTATGCTTGTTTTTATCCTTCAAGCTTAAAAGTTAAGCTGAACCTATTGTGAACCTGTTATGGTCGGTGTCAGTTTAATATCCATTAAAGATTAGCATGCCAAATGTAATCAGACTTCCTGCGAAAGATGTAAGGAGAGTATATTTTTTTAAGGTTGATCTTGTAAATATTCTAAACAAATGACGCAGATTGTGGATGAACGTGTCGAATATACAATGGGTTACATTGCCATCTCGTGATAGCAGAGTGAGTACAAGTTTGGTTGGATTACATCCAACACTAAGAGGGGTATGAGGTTTGATACAGAGGTGATGATGATCATCTCACTAAGAGGGGTATGAGGTTTGGTACAGAGGTGATGATGATGATCATGAGATGAGAGGACCTCCCTTGAGGTATTCCGTCAAGGCCAACGCAACGAGGCCAAGCATGGCGAAACGCCCATTCAACATCTCTGCCCCAGAAGACCATATTTCCTCTGATTTGCTCTCTTTGGAGACTCCCTTGAACATGGGTATCACTGAGGCAACTGATAGCAGAATCGCACTTCCAAGAAACAGTGGAACTCCTCCGGTGGCGAGGGCTGAGAGAAGGGTCCCTCCCACTAGCAATCTACACCCCCAACGGCCGAGACGAATCCGAGCATGGCAAGTCTCCCATTTATGGTCCTGGCGCTGGCCCACTGAAGGCAAACACGTCCTTAAACTTTGTGCTCACCTGCATTATTATTTATTTGTGTCAATTCAATTCAATTTATTTCGAGTGCAGTGCATGTTAATGCAAAAATTGGCGCTTGCTTAATCGCTTACCTTCTCAGGGAGGGGTAGAAGGTGATTGCCTTCGCTGCTCGGGCTGTGGATCCACATGACACAAATTAAGTTATAAATACAATAACAAAAACATATAATTAAATTCGTGGATACGGAAACAGCAATAGAATTACTAACCCCTGCCATGCATTTTACTCGAAGCTGCCTGCTGGTTGTTGACCTTTCCGCTGGCTTCAGTTGCAGGAGCGTTGCTCCATTCATCGCCATCAGCTGATGCATTTACAGCCGCCATGATCGCAATATAATAATGAACACTATGTATGAGAACGAACCTAATTTATTTTATATGGACTTTGATGAGAACAAGTACAAGATAATGAACAGATGAAATAACTATTGATCTGTCTTTGGGACTCTATGGCTGGTTGTTGTGATATATATATAAGGGTGTGGATGCCATATGGCAAAATCTAGGGGCATTCATTGAACGGCAAAGGCTTCAGCCAAGTCGAGGTTCCTCTTCCTCGGACTATGTTTCCACGTGGGTGGATAAAATTTGAGACGTAGATCCTCCAACAACCGAACCGCACCGCTTTTGTATAATTCGTCTCCAACTTTTTCAGATTTTTTAATCATCAAATAGTAAGAGGGCATGGCCATCGCAACATCACTATCGGAGACGATAGCGATCATTCAAGCAGCATTACGTTTCAACGTCGTGCTGGAACTTGTGAGTTGGTGTAATGCACAGCAGATCTCGACAACGGCTTCTCTTCTATCTAGTCTTCCAGGTTCTCTTCTAAGAGGAATTCCTCCACCTCACTTTTTTGCCTCCTTTTTCAAATTCTCTTTGCAATGGTCCTCTTATTTTTTCTAATAATAACGCAAAACTCACACATACATAGTACACAAGGAAAAAACCTTACTATGGTACCACTTGATGCAAACAGGGGCCACTGCTTGTTACTAGAATGCATCATATTATTCCTTGAACAATATTTTCATTCATATCAGAAATTATGAAAGAAAAAGAACATAAACTATATTCCCAATTAACTGGCCAACGATTCAATGCCTTGTGGTAATCTACAGAGGTCTTCTCTCTGTAATCTAGCGAAAGTCAGAAAACAAAATGAAACCCTATAAGTAGAGCCAGCCTCTCAATTTAAATATGGGTTCACGATGAACGCAAAATCTTCTTCACTCTCAATGGTTTCTCTATGATGAGATCTCTCTGGTTTTAGACATGACTAGCAGCGTGCCTTCAACTACGACTCGTCCTTCTGGTGGTTTAGATAATGCATTATGAACGAATAATTCACTCTACTGTTGGAGCATTGAAAACTATTTGTATAAAAGCCCCAAAATATGTCCTCTATTTTAGAAAAAGTACCACGTTGATTTGGTATGTCTTTAAGTTTATACATAAAAATTTCTTCTCACTTGAGGTTACGACATGAAGTTGCATATCAAATGCACGGTATCAATTTAATGCATTCTTCGAAATCTGCAACATGAAGGTTTATATAGAATGAATTGTGATATCCACAAAAAGTGTAGGCCCCAAAGAGTAAACACAGATCTACATGGACGAAAAAGAAGAATACAACGAACTCAAAATCTACTTAGTTATGCTTTGAAGCTCTGATACATTACACTGATGATTATCTGCTTAATATTCCGTCTGCATTGAAAATGAGAAAGTAATAAATGGTATAGTTTTGAGTCGAAGGATAAAATCTTCTACTATTATTACTCTACATTTAAGACACTCCTATTAATCAACATTTATCACATCCTCAAGGTTGGTATATATGGCAAAATTGTTACGCTAAACTTAGTTTTGGTTATAAAGTCAAAATTATTATATTTTTAGTAATGGTTTTTGGTTACCAGATATTGGTGACTCATCGTCAATGTTGGTATACTCTGAAAAATTGTTACGCTAAACTTCGTTGGGGGTATAAAGCCAAAATTATTGTATTTTTAGTACATGGTTTTTGCGACTTATGGTGTATTTACGATATTTGAGATAATATAGTTTATTTAATCATTTAATGATTCTATTTTATCCTAGCATGTTTTTTTGGATATCCAAAGTAATAAATTTATTATAATTTTGTTTTTCTTGTTGAGGATTTTCAATTTAATGACGGTGTTTGGTTTTTATGTTTTTTTATTATTTTTTTATCAATTATTTTGTCTTTTTTTATTTTAGTTTTAACCTGTGGTATAAGAGTTAAGGTTGTGAGTTGTTGCATAAGACTATCATGAAGACATCATAAAAAATTAATGAGTATGGATTGATTCATTAGTGTGATGAGTTAACTAGTGGTAAAACTCATTAGGAGATTAATGGAGGCTTCATAGACGAGTATGAGATGGCTACATATTAAAGTTAAAGCAATGACAAGTCGAGAGGATAGTGGTATTTGTAAGCGCTTAGATGGCATTTTTCCTTGTTAATTTGAAACAAAATCCCTGCATATATTTTTAAAAACTTGAGTTTAAATTGTTTAATCTAGAAAATTTCACGCTCCCAAGGATTTTTTAAGGTGTTGAATCCATTTATCCATTCAAAAATATATTTTTAAACAAAATGTCATAATCTTTCTGAAATTATATTTTAAGATTTCTTATGTCTATGTGTTAGACTACTCTTCGTAGTAAGTCATAAAAAAGTAAAGGATTTGTTGTCTAGTAACTTGACTAGATTTTCCCATGTAATAATCTAAATTTCTAAATCTTTTTATATTTAAAATTTTTTCAAAATAAAATTTTAAAAATAATTCATATATATTACTTGTTATACTTATTTGTATTTATGTTTTGTATTTTTTTCGTGTATATTACTTGTTATACTTAATTATATTTATCTTTAGCATATTTTTTTCATGTATATTACTTGTTATACTTAATTGTATTTATCTTTGCCCAGATTTTTTTCGTTGTGAACATACAAACACTTTTCAAATCATTTCTACGAGTCATATTCAACCATCCACTTCCATGTTTTTACCCTATTTAAAAGCGATCTTAATAAGGTAAATGGGTCTTTGAAGTCCCAAACAATTTCAGGTTGTTTGTTTTCCACCTTTATTCCCACTTGCATGTTTTTACCCTATTTAAAAGCAATCGTAATAAAGTAAATGGGTCTTTGAAGTTCCAAACAATTTTCGAGTCTTTTGTTTTCCACCTTTATTCCCACGTCCATGTTTTTACCCTATTTAAAAGCTATCCTTATAAGGTAAATGGGTCTTTTAAGTGCCAAACAATTCCAGTCGTGTGTTTTCCACCTTTCTTCCCACTTCCATATTTTTACCCTATTTAAAAGCGATTTTAATAACGTAAATGGTTCTTTGAACTTCCAAACAATTTTAGTCGTTTGTTTTCCTCCTTTCTTCAAGTGAGCATCACTCAATGGAGTTCCACGATTGTTGTCGTTATTGATAAAAACACATTTAATTTGGGCTAACGCATTTAAGAATAAATAAACGCATTTAATTTGAGGCTAACACATTTAAGAATAAATAAAAGACGTGATTAAAAAAAACAACTCGCGTTCTATAGATGGAACAAATAATTCTTTAATGTGATATTGAAGAATCACGGGACGAAAGCTTAACATGTTTTATTTTTCAAAGTTGACGTATGGTGGCGGAAGCTACGCTACAAAAATCACATTGTGAATACTTTTCCATCCTACGTATCCTTTTCGGATAAAGCCTGCGACTAGAATATGCGCAACGGTGCAAAGGAACACTAATAGTGTTAAATTCGAGGGCCCAGGGCATGGCGGGAGCATTAATTTTACAAATGCTAGGTAGAAGAGATCTTTACGAGTCTTGACCTAAGAATATTTGCAGTGTGATCTCATAGAACCTCACGGTAAGAAACCACTAATAGCTGGTAGTAGGTTGGTGTTTTTTTCTATCATAAAACACTAAAGATGGTTTTGAATGTCCATATATAATAAGCTTTTGGTTGTAATGGGCCGAGAAAATTTTCAAGGAATTGTATTGTCGGAGTTTTTAAATCATTTTTTTGATCCCCGAAATAGATCAACACCACTAAACATAAAATCGATATCACTAAAAACTTCGAGGGCACCCAAAATCCTAAAGTTTGATAAACGTAATTTGGATTTTCAAAAAATATAATTTACACTATATTTTATCAAAATAATAATTGAACTTTCTATTGTTTTGAAGGAAATAATGTGACTGTTTAGACTAAGCACTTTTAAAAAATCACGAGGATTCTCCATAATTATATTAGGGGGGGGGTTTTTTAATAATTTTTTGATCTAATCTAGTGTACCAACTTAGATTCTTTTTTCCTTTTTTTTACTAATGTCTAAGTCAATTTGAAAATATTGAAGGTATATTAGTATTGTAGAAGTTGACCTTGAAGTAGATCTGTGAGGTCTCTTGTTGAGACAAAATGAACATTGAATGAACATGTTAAGGAATTGAAGCAAAAAAGTTTTTGTGATTGTCTAAAGAGGACGAGTTCCTATTCTGGCGAGTTTTTTCCACCCTCTAATGCGGACATCCTAAGGCCCAGAATTAGGCCCTCTTGACACAAATCAACTGTAGGCGATTGTGGCATCCATTCAGTTGTGATCCTAAGGTTATTTCTCGAGCTTATGAGGCCAATACGAGGCCTAATTATGAGACAAATCTGAGTCTATTCATGAGGCTTTAGGGTGATTAGGTAGATGTATAAACTTTGTTTTAAGGATTATTTAACCCCTCATTACGGGCATACTTCTATGGAAGTGTGGACATTGGAGTTTAATCAATAGTCATCTACTAATGAACTAGAACGCTAAACCCTAGACTTCCTTAGTGTAATGAGACAAAGAAAAAAATTGGAGAAATTAGTTCATGAAAGGGGTAGAGTGAAACCTTTTCCCCGGAAGTGCCAAATGCTTAATCTTCTTAACCCACTCGTTCTCGACCTAGAAAGGATTTCGGTGCCTAAGATGCTTCCTTTTCTACCTCGGTAGGTGGATCGCAAGCGATGGCTAAGATACTTCCTTTGATGCCTCCTATGTTGCTTCCTTTCCTAAGAAATATCGGCCAAGAAATTAGTCTATATTCCTCGGCACCAATCAACCTCTTGTAACAAATGCCAAAATATTCGAGCTCACCTCACGCCATTGAAGAAAATCCGACCCAGCCAAAATTTTAAAAAGGCGATAATATGGATTATTAGGGATTAATTAGCGATTGAACGTGTTTCCTTAGCGCGACCTCACTAACTCTACAAAATTGATCGAACAATTTACACTATGAAAACTTTTCAAATTATAATATATGGAAAATAAGGAAAGTGTATTGTATGAAACCTTTTAAATTCTAATCGAGAGGACGTAAAGATAGTTTTATCAAATAGAAGAAATCAAATTCTATTCCACGAAAGATAAAATTTACTCAATAAACTACGATATGCGAAAAGAAAAACACGATTTATGCTATGAAAGGAATTTTATTTTCCAGTCAATGAAGTATGAAGAAAGAATACAATTATTTGCATGATTTATCGACAACGTACTAAAGTAGTTAACTATAAATGATCATGTGTGTTTATGAAAAAACTTATATTTCATTCATTGATATGCCAATAATATTGTGTAATAAATCAATCATATTTATGAATCTCAGAAAGAAAAAAAGAAAAAGAAAAAATGAATGTGTAAGTAAAAAAACCAGTGGTAAAGATGACTAGTGAAGTTATTGGTGTTTTTTTGAATTTTATTCAAGCGCTAGAGTTATATAAAAACAACTAAATCATTTGAGTGAAAATATACAAAATTAAATGATTGAAAAAAAAAGTTACAAAACTCATAGATAAACAAAAAGTAATAACTAAATTACACTTTTAGTACAAAAGCGAAAGGGCCCTCTTGTTGGAGCGAGATATTTAAAAAATACTAAAAAACCATGATTATCATATATGTACTCTTCTCATTGAGGCAAAATAGCTATAGTAGGAATAAATTTATTAAATTAGAATAGTGCGTACATGATCACATGAATTCCAATATTAGCCAAAGAAAAGAATGGTAATGGATGTCTCTTAGCTTCTCAAAGAGTCATATATATAATTTTTTTTGACAATAAAACCTTGAGAAAGCAGTTTCTAGAAACACGAGTGGTGAATGAAAATTGTCTTATATTTCTATTAAAATTATAATTATTATGATCCATTATCAAGGAATCAAATCACAAAAAATTTCTAATATTAAAATCATCATTTCACTAATCGGGGGTGTGTGCGGTTCACCGTCCCACTTGGGACTCTCGTTAATGGTGATTATATGGGGGAGTAAGGGGAAGGGCGGCTCAGAAAAATGCGAGGATATGGGTGATCGAGTTGATGTGATAGGAGGGTGTGTGGGAGAGATTAAGGAGGGATTTAATTTCCCCTAAGAGATAAACCTCTAGGTGGTGAATTCTTGCACCTCATTCCATGTAGTTTCATTGTGGTATAGTGTGGTCTTGAGAGAGACGAGGAGGAATTTGGGTTCCCTTTTAGTGGAAAGCTTCGTAGGGAGGATTCGTCTTTGGGAGGGCATATTTGGGAGGACTCGTCTTTGGCAAGGCAATATGGAAGGAGGTGACCCCTTGGAAGAGTTTTAAAGGGGAAGGGCACATAAGGCCTTATATAAATATCTAAATCCAAGTACCTCCCTCATAAAAAGTTCTATACATGTATTTAAAGATTGTAGATAACGATCCATCCAAATCTTGATAAAGACAATAGAACATCCCTTGAATCTCATAATAAATGGGGGGCATATACGAGATGAGTTTTATCCTTTAATTATATCTCTTATATATGGAAATGCTAGAAGATGTTATTTAAGAAGAGGAAGGTCATTATGATTAGTTTCAAATCGACGCAAATGTAAACCTAGTTTGAATGCACCAAGGGGGTACGAAGGGTGGCATACGATGCTCTTGTGCATTTATGTCATTAAAAAAAAAGGCCCCCTTTCATTTGCATGAAGTGTTCCTAGTAAAAATACATATTATAGTCGAGGCCCTAAACATATAAAGTCCAAGCACATTGAATGTATTGTCGATAAATAACCGTTTTAACAACCTCACACAAACACACAATAATGTCATTTATATTGGAGGTGTAAGTCACTTGAAATTGTGTTACAACTTTAATCGCTCCCCCACAAAAATGTGCCATGCTTCCTTGTGATGATGCTTCAACCCTATTGGAGAACAACCTCACAATGTAAAATGAATTTAAACATGGTGTAAATTTATTATTGCGCCACATTCACCCTTTGGATCACTACTTATGGATAATCAGAGGTTATTTCAAGAACTCCTGCGGATGATATCAGTTTATTTTCTCTTATGTATAGTATTATACATTGACACAATTGATTTTGTTTAAAAACAAAATATTTGTACTAATTTTTCACTCCTTGTGCATTAGGGCTAGAGAGGCCTTGTATTTGTGAGTGGTCTATTGATTTCCAACTCCTTGTGTGAGAGACCACTACAAGCTCCATCTCAACATGAAGTGTGGATATTTCGAATGATTCAAATTGAGGGTTTGAAAATTATCTATTTTTTCTATGTTTGGTATACATGGTCATAATGGCATTACCCATAAATACATACCCTCATAACCAATACCTAGTTCTCTGAAAATTAAATGTTTCCAATATGCTCAATCAGAGGTGAATAATTCTTATAGGAGGTCAATATGTTGGTTTGGGGTGTTATTTTTAGCCTTGGATACTTAGTGGTTAAGGGCTTCAAGGGTCAATGATTAAGGTCCAAGGGCTTTAGGGTCAGAGGATATAGCGGTTAAGGACTTAAGATTCAGGCGATTTAGGTGTTTAAGGGTGAGGGATTAGGGGTTAAAGGTCACGGGTTAAGAGGATAAGGAGTTAGGGCTTACGAGGTTCATGGATTATAGGTTAAGCATTAGTGTCTTAAGATTTAATGAGTCAAGGGGTTTATGGGTTATGATTTATGAGTGTAGGGGTTAAGGGATTATGGATTGTGGGTTAAGGGGAAATGGAATTCAATGGTTATGGGTTAAGGGATTATGGTTTGTGATAATTGGACTCTTAATCCGCTTATCACCACTATTGGGGGTTCCCCTATCGATTTCTCTCGATACCTTCCCTCTAGGTCCCCTAGCCCCTATGAAATTAGGTCCTAACCCCCCTTCTCATTCTCTAATCCTTGCACCTCTGAATTATACCCATCCACAATCACTGTGTTTATTTTAAATTAATTGGTGACCGTGTTATTTATTTGGTCTTGTATGTGGATGATATGTTGTTGATTGAAAATGACAAAGAAATTATCCAAGATTTGAAGACCCAACTATTCTCCAAATTCGACATGAAGGATCTTGGTGCTGCAAACTATATTTTGGGCATGGAAATTAAGAGAGATCGAGAAAAGAGGAAGCTTTGGTTAAAGCATAGGATGTATGTCGAGACTATATTTAATAGGTTCACTATGCAAGATAGTAAACCGGTGAATGTTCTAACTCCTGTAGGTGTAAAGTTGTCTGTTCAACAGTGTCCCAAGACACAAGAAGAAGAGGAGGGTATGTCCTGTGTTCCATATGCAAGTGAAGTGGGTTGCCTGATGTATGGAATGGTCTATACTAGACCAGACATTGCACATGAAGTGGGAGTATTGAGCAGGTTTATGTCAAACCCAGGGAAGGAGCATTGGACAATAGTGAAGTGGGTTTTCAGATATTTGCGTGGCACTAGTGATTATGGCTTGTGCTACCAGGGAAGACCAGGATTGGAAAGACTTTTGGACATTCGTGGTTTTGTTGATGTAGAATGGGCTGGAGACCTAGACCAAAGAAGATCTACAAGTGGGTATCTGTTTAACCTACTTAGAGGTGTAGTCAGTTGGATGAGTAAAAGACAGTCTATAGTGGCTCTTTCAAATACAGAGGCAGAATACATGACACCCACTCATGCAAGAAAAGAAGCAGTTTAGTTGCAGAGATTGTGTTCAAGTATGGGGTTGGTGCAACAAGCTATAAGGATAGATTGTGATAGCCAAAGTGAAATTTTCTTCGCTAAGAACCCTGCTTATCATTCAAAGACAAAGCACATTGATGTTCAAAATCACTTTGTGAGAGATATGGTTGAGGCTAAAAGGGTGTTGTTGGTAAAGGTGGACACTTTGAAGAATGTTGCAGATGCATTGATGGAGTCTGTGAGCACTTAGAAGTTCTCTTGGTGGAGAGAAATAATGGGTGTTGCAGAGCTGGGAAAATGACTAAGATCTCTTGTGGCCCCCTGCGGAAAGAAAAGAACAAATGGGAGAACGTTGGGTATGTGTTATATTATTTCCACGACCAGTCACGTGCGGGGGGGCGGCAACCCCCCCTATTCGGGGTCCGGGGCACTGCCCCGAGAAAAGAAAAAAATTTGGACCCGATTTTTAGGTCAGCAGACCCGCCCATGGTTTTGTGGATGGGTTTTCACATGGTTTTGGGGCATGCTGGGTTTTTGCCCCTGGTATTTTGTAGATCCGGTCAAGGGAACTATAGTTACGTTCTAATCAAGGGTTAATGGATTGGGGTTTATTTATGCTTCGGCATGTATATATATGTGTTGTAACACTAAAAGGAATATATTGAAAAATCAAGCTAGTCAACCCGATTTGGGATCCGGGGGAAAGTGTCTGTGTATATCTGTTTTATTTTTTATGCTCTCGCCATTGTTTATTTTCTGTTTGTAAGATTCGTTTGCATATAATTTTTGTATAGGGTTAAAAACTACATTAGTGGAGGTTTGGATATTTGTTTATTGCTCGATGTGTTTCTCAGGAGAAACATATCTAAAAAAGTTCTAGGAAATGAACTTACTGAAATTTCTAAGCTTATGAAGCATATGAGGGGAGGAAGATACGAGAATTCCATCATTTCGTAACTAAATAAGCATCTACTTGGAGTGTAGGAAATTGTTACGAAGGATATTTCTTCATCAAGTTATATATATATATATATATATATATATATATATATATATATATATATTTATTTATTTTATATTTTTGTTTGTTCTGATAGTTGATATTTCAAATGCAAGATCTACTAAGAAAGTGGTTCAACAACTTGGATTTTTAGCGATTCAAATGTTTTAAGGGAAGAATAGTTTCCTATAGATTGATTATAAAGTTTTTTTTCACATCTTCCATTCAATGGTTCTCTTTTTTGCAGTCCAAAGAAGAAATATTCTAGTGAAGTTTGTGAACTCGTTAAATCATCCTTCGTTTTTGGATTAAATACCTATGACGAATTTATTTATTCAATCTCATCCAAAGAAGGAATTTTATGTCAGAAGAAGGGATTGAAAGAACTAGGAAAATGATTTAAGAATCTAATGGCCTTTGTATGTGATATCATCAACATTCTGCTATGATGGGATAGTCATAAACAGATCACAAAAACGTGCACAAAGAACATGGGCGCTAGTCACAACTTAGCATTATTCATATGGCCACCCAGCTCACATAACCTGACCCATCCCAACTCAATCTACCAAAACACGTTTCCCTGGGCACCCTAACACGACCTGACCCGACCTGCCCAAATGTGTTTCCTTGGGCGCCCTCACACGACATGACCTGACTCACCCAAACACATTTCATTGAGTGCCCTCACATGGCACGACCCAAACTGACCTACCTTAATGTGTTTCCTTGTGCGGTCTCACATGGCACGACCTGACCTGACCTGCCTGAACGCATTTCCTTGGGCACCCTCACATGACCGGACATAACAAGACCCATACACGTTCATTGGGCACCCTCACAAGACACGACCAGACCCGACCAACCAGAAGGTGTTTCATTGGGCACCCTCATAGAACGACATGACCCAACCTGACCCAACCCGCCCGAACATCGATTATGGCATGAGGGAGAAAATGGAAAATGGGTCGCGCGAACATGCACAAGGCACACGAGCAATCGCAACTTAGAATTTTTTATATGACCTTCCTCACACGATCGCATAAACGTGCACAAGGCACACAGGAAGTTACAACTTAACATTTTTTATATGGCAACCCTCACATGACTCGACACGACCCGACCTGACTCGACCCGCCCAAACGCATTTGCATAGGCACCACCACATGACTCGACCCAACCCGTCCTGACCCACCCGAATGTGTTTCGTTCGGCGCCCTCACACGACACGACTTGACCTAACTTGCTCGAACATGTTTCCTTAGGTTCCCACACACAACCCGACCTGACCCAACCTCACACTCACACGACTCAAACCGACCTGGGTCGCTCGAACGTGTTTCCTTGGGTGTGCTCACATGACCTGACTCGACCTGACCCTACTGAATGTGTTTCCTCGAGCGCCCTCACATGACATGACCTGAGCTGACCCGACCCGCTCAAACACATTTCCTTGGGCGCTCTCACATGACCCAATTTGACACGACCAGGCCAAACACGTTTCCTTAGGTGCCATCACCTGATCCGAGCCTGGGAAAATTTTAAGGATGGACAATTATTTTGAAGTTTAAAAAATTGGCGAATCTCACTAGTCCCTAATATGCAAACTATAAATTTTTTATTGATGTATCTGTAAAATTATTGAAATTTATAATCATATTATATATATTTTCTATATAATGTTAGCGATTTTTAATGTAAAATAAATTTATATTGTAAAATTTGGGAGAATTATTTTTATAAAAAAATGGAAATTGGCGATTTTTTTTTTTTGGAAAAACCATGCAAAATTAGCCCACCTGCGAATATTAGCCCCTAAAATTTTCCATGATCTGAGCAGACGCTCACATGGTTTGTATACTTTCATTACAAGCTCAACAGTTCAGAGACGTGCGTCGCAAGTCTAATGCAAATCCGAACTTTCATCGCAAGCCCAGCGGTTTGGAGGGCTTCGTCACAAGACTGACGGTTTGGAGCTTTTCATCACAAAACCGACGGTTCGAGCCTTCCATCACTGTTTCGACGTTGGCAGTATTTTCATTGCAAATTATTGCAAGACCAACGGTTTGGAGCGTTTTTTCACAGTGCCGATGTTTGGAGCGTCTCGTCGCTATTCCAATAGTGGGAGCGTTTTCGTCGCAATTCTGATGTTTTGTGAGGTTCGTCGCAAGTCCGACGTTTGCTCTGACGTTTTCTGGCAAGATTAAAAAAATTGAGAAAAATTTGGGAACTTTCCGACAACACGTCAAAACTGTCGGAACTAAAGTGTCAGAAAATTGATCATATGTACTAGTTGGGGACTGTTGGAGCAGGGTCCCTTTGGAGCACATTTTGGAGTAATTAATAAGTATATTTTTAGTTTTGAGTCGTCTCTGCTAAGAAATGCACAAGTCAAGGGGATTTGGGGTCGTTCAAAGTCCCTTCATGAGTTTTAGTGGGCTAAAGGGTAAAACTATGAATCATTCTTAGACGACCACAGGCTTAGATATGAATAGAAGTATAGATCAAGTCGGATAGGATAGATTTTGATAGAATTTTATGTATGTTCAGAACTTTGAAACGAATCTGCAAGTGTCTGAAATTGAAAGGGTCCTTCTGGCTCTAGGTGCAAAGATCTTGGTCTGGTTATGTGTGCACCCCGCTATCCGTGTGCACGGGTGAATCTGAATAATTGTAAAGGGTTTTGCAACTTTTGATGAATAAAGAAGTGTTCTAGATAATTTTGAGTACTAAATGATATGTTTATGTGATCCGTAATTCTTACGATTTGTGTTATCTGTGATTGGATCGGTTGCGTACCTGTTTACTATTTAATATGAATGTTAGATGCATATATATATTATTGTAAAACCTGAATATTAATTTACTAAGACCGTTGAAGGGATTGCGAAGCCATTATCTGTGCACGCATAGTGTCGTCTGCATAAGCTGACTTACATTTTCCTGGTTAGGGTTTCTGGTGCGTAAGAAAGTTTGTTATTATTATAGATTTGTAGACACCCACATCATTTAATTCTCTCTTAGGGTGTGGAAACCTGGTTCCATCACCCTCCCATACTACTTTAGGTGAGACTTTGGCCTGTGCAAGTAGGTCACTGTCGAAAGGGCCATTAGTAAGAGGTTTTTTGTCTTCTTCCTTTGAACTAAAGTTGATAACTCTATATTTATGAAGTTATGAAAGTTAAACTATTAAGGGTATGGTGTGGTATCTGTGTGTGGGATGTGAAATTTCTCACAAGTTACCAACCAATTGGTTTTACCACTACATAGGCACCCTTCCTTGATGTGAGGCAAGTGGCCTTATATTTTTCAATGCTTCCATTATATCAATATCAAAGCAGGTTTGAGAGGGGTTTGAAATAACTTCAGTAAACTATTAGCTATGAAAAATTCTCTAAAAAATGGTGCAAGCAAGGAGTTTCAAACTTTGAGTTGTGTGGAGATAATCTAGTGGTCATCAGTTATAAAATGAATCTATAAAATGGAGAAATTGGTAGTTAGTCCTATATATGATGCCGTAAAAAGCTATGGATTTTGTGTTTAGTGAAATTTCCTTATCAGTGTCTACAAAAAACATAAGTGTGAAGTACTCATGAGCCATCGTAGTGGCCCTATTTACAAATTACGAATCTCCATGATAGTGAGGAAAATCTCCATAATAAATTTTGTTCTATGAGATATATCATAAAATAAATATTTTAAGTGTTATTATAAATTGCTCCTATCAATTTTCACGAGTCATCTAATTTATGTGGTTATGCTAGTATATAATGTTATTATGATAAAAAATTTAAAAGATATGAATAATATATTTATCATTAAAAAAAATCATTATTATTAAGAAGATTTAAACTTTGCTGTACATTTAGTGAGTATGGGATTTATACGTATAAAAAATTAAAGCAATTTACAATTACCAAATAAACAAAAGTCTGTTTTGGTTAGGATCTTTATGCTTGTTTTTATCCTTCAAGCTTAAAAGTTAAGCTAAACCTATTGTGAACCTGTTATGGTCGGTGTCAGTTTAATATCCATTAAAGATTAGCATGCCAAAATGTAATCAGACTTCCTGCGAAAGATGTAAGGAGAAGTATATTTTTAAGGTTGATCTTGTAAATATTCTAAACAAATGACGCAGATTGTGGATGAACGTGTCGAATATACAATGGGTTACATTTCCATCTCGTGATAGCAGAGTGAGTACAAGTTTGGTTGGATTACATCCAACACTAAGAGGGGTATGAGGTTTGATACAGAGGTGATGATGATCATCTCACTAAGAGGGGTATGAGGTTTGGTATAGAGGTGATGATGATGATCATGAGATGAGAGGACTATTGAAAATATAAAAGTCACCTGCCATGCCTTTGGGCAGGAAGAAAACGAGTACACAAAGGAAAAGCAGCTGAATTTTGAGTGCACAGCACTCTGTATTTAAGAAGAATGATGGAAATCCGTAAGGATGAATTTAAATTTTGATGGGCCGCAGCCAAAAATTGTAGAGGAGAATTAACAGATGATGGGCGGAGACGTTCTTCACAGTGGAAGGACGAAGATTTTCGTAGATCTGTTCTACGGAGGAGCAGAGTAATTAAAAACCAGTCATTTCGGGCTTTAAAGCCCTCAACAACCACAGTGTCTTGTTGATGAAGAGTTTGCTATGCGATGCGATCAAATCGCAATCGCAAATCGCAATGTTACAATACTCAAGTGTCTTGTTGATATGGCGGAGTTCTGCAAAGTGGAACGGTTATACAAAACATACAACCAACATATATTATAATCGTCCTGCCAAAGCAGCGGAGGCCCGTGGGTCCGCTTGACCACGTGGCGATGCTTCAATGGAATCGCATGAGCGTAATCGCAAGGTTCAATCGGCGGAGTTTGGTTTTGTATTCCGATCGAATTTCGGACCCGATTGCACTATGAGCCATGTTTTATATGGTCATCGCATCCGGTTGATTGATCGCAATTAGATATTTCTTATTGTGGTTCATTTTTTGTAAAGGACGGACCCGATGGAGGTTATATATTGTATTTAACAGTATGATCGCGTGTTCAAAGCACGTTGGTTATGTGGGACCAACAGTTTAATAGTTTTGCTTTAATATTTCATATAGTTTGTAATTTTTTTTATACGGCATATAAAAGCCAAAAAGGCCCATGAGCCTGATATATGTATTGTATTGTTCTGTTTTGCACAGCAGTGCGTGTGAGAAGAAAAATACATAACAGTGTGTTGTTTTTAGTGACAGAGTATTGTTTTGAGAGAACAGAGAGTTCTGTGCACTGCGTCTGTAGCAGTCCAATCAACATCTTTTGATTATCCCTCTGTATTGAGGAAGATTATTGTAACAGTCTTTTGAATGTAATAGAAGTTGTTTCAAAGTGTGAAAACCTATGTCTCCTGTCAAATAATATAATTTCTCTGTGTTGTAGAGGGGAGCTTATTCTCTCCATTTGGAATTCTCAATATTCCAACATGGTATCAGAGCTCAGTCAGGCTCTTTGAATGTTTCAAAGAAGCTGAAGAGGAAGAAGACTTGTTGCAGCGTTTTCTCCAGCAGAGTGAAAGCTCAACAGAAGTCAAAAGATCAGGTATTTCTCAAATATAACAGAGCTGTTGTTTTGTTTTAAAAGAGTTTGTTCTTTCAAGAGAAGGAAACACAGTTTGTTTAAGTGTAGAGTTCAGTTTAAGATCAATGGATGGACCAAGCACAGGAATGAACATTGGAAATGTTCAGCTTCCACAATTTAATGGAAAGAACTATGATTATTGGGCCATTACCATGAGAGCCCTGTTTGTCTCACAAGACTTATGGGAATGTGTAGAAGATGGTTTTGTTGAACCAGCTGATGAGCAGGCTTTTAATGCCTTGACTCAAGCAGAAAAGGATATGTTGAAGAGTAATAGAAAGAAGGACTCCAAAGCCCTTTTCTATTTGTATCAGGCTGTAAATGAGAGTGTGTTTCCAAGGATAGCAGCAGCTAAGAAGTCCAAGGAGGCATGGGAAACTCTGAAAGTAGCCTATCAAGGTATGGAGAAAGTTAAGACAGCAAAACTTCAGTTGTTGAGAAGAGATTTTGAAACTCTTTGCATGAAAGAGACAGACAATGTAGACACATTTTTTACACATGTGATTGGGATTGTAAATCAAATAAGATCCCATGGAGAAACTCTTGAAGAAAGAAGAATTGTAGAGAAAATTTTGAGATGCTTACCCTCAAAGTTTGATGTTATTGTAACCACCATAGAAGAGACCAAAGATCTCTCACAGTTCACAGTGTATGAACTTCATGCCTCGTTGATAACTCATGAACAGAGATTGAGCAGAGATGAACACTCATCTCTTGAGCACACCTTCAAGACCAAGATGCCTTCAGGAAAAGGAAGAGGTCAAGGAAAAGGAAGAGGAAGAGGCAGAAACCAGAACAGAGGTGGAAGGAACAGCCCTTCACAGTCACATGGAAGGAGCAACAGTCAAAGTCAGAGCCACGGCCAATGCAACAGCCAGCAAGGTGGACATCAACACCAACATGCTCATGGACAAAGGTATGACAAATCCAATGTCCAGTGTCATTATTGAAAGAAATATGGGCACTATGCCAATGAATGTAGAAAGAAGCAAAATGACGTGAAAAATAGGCAGAATGCTAATGTAGAAAAAGAAGAAAAGAACCCAAGTAATGTGTTGTTGGCATGTAATGTAGCACAAGATAGAGAAGATGATGTTTGGTTCTTAGATTCTGGACGTAGTAATCATATGACTAGCAACAAAGCAGTGTTTGCCAATCTAGATGAAGAAGTAAAATCTGAAGTGACCACAAGGACTGATACTAAGATCTCTGTCAAAGGGAAGGGCAGAGTTAGTATTCGAGCCAGAAATGGTGAGCAGAAATTTGTCCCTAATGTGTACTATGTTCCAGGTTTGAAATGTAATCTTTTGAGCGTTGGGCAACTCATAAACAAAGGTTACAATGTAATATTCAAAGATGATGTGTGCACAATTAAAGATATACCTCCAAGCAAGAAAATTATTGTTGAAATACAAATGACCAGCAATAGAATGTTTCCACTCAAGCTCAACACTGACTTGAAGGGAAAAGGAAAGAGTATAGCAGCTGTAACACAAGAAGCCTTTCAGAAGGAAGCTAAAGATGAAAATTGGTTATGGCACTTGAGATTTGGACATCTCAATTTCGGAGGATTAAATTTGCTGCACAGAAAAGGAATGGTAAAAGGTTTGCCATTGATTGAGAAGCCTGACAGCCTATGTGAAGGCTGCGTCTTGGGAAAGCAACATAGAGAAAATTTTCCTTCAGGGAAAAGCATAAGGGCGAAAGCACCCTTAGAGATCATTCACTCAGATTTATGTGGGCCGATGTAGATAGCATTTGTTTCAAGCAGCAGTTACATGCTGACTTTCATTGATGATTTCACACGAAAAGTGTGGGTTTATTTTCTGAAATATAAGAGTGAAGTATTTCAAAACTTTCGCCATTTTAAAGCTCTCGTAGAAAAACAGAGCGGACTGCACATTAAAGTCCTCATAACCGATAGAGGAGGAGAATACATATCAAAGAAATTTCTACATTTTTGCAGAGAGAACGGCATACACAAGGAATTTACCACCAGGTACACGCCGCAACAGAATGCAGTCACTGAACGGAAGAATCGAACCATAATGGAAATGGTTAGAAGTATGCTCAAGGAAAAACACTTGCCGAATGAGTATTGGGCAGAAGCAGCAAACTATGCTGTATATATTTTAAATAGATGCCCCACAAAAGTGGTGATGAACAAAGTTCCAGAAGAAGCGTGGAGTGGCAGAAAACAAGGAGTCACCCACATGAGAGTTTTTGGAAGTGTGGCATATGCACACATTCCAGACAAGCTGAGAAAGAAGTTGGATAGTAAGGGGGAGAAGTGCATTTTCCTTGGATACTGTGAAGATTCCAAAGGATACAGACTGTATAACCCATCCACAAAGAACTTTGTGATAAGTAGAGATGTGCAATTCATTGAAGAGGAAGCATGGGATGGAAGTATTGAGAAAACAGTTAATGTCAAAAGCTGTTTATCTCATGATGAAGATGAAGGAGATGTGGTTGAAATCAACAACCCATCTGTTGCACAACCTCCAGCAGCGCAAGGCCAGCAAGGGATGCCTCAAGCAGCACCGAGAACACCCTTGAGAAGAAGCGGTAGTGGTTCACCGAGTACACCACAAGGAGCAGAATTGAGTGCTTCATCAAGCACGTCTACACCAAGTGAAAGTGGAACAAGTTCAGAAGCATTAGAGAAATCTATGAGCAAGGAGCAGCAGATGAAGGTATGAATTCCCTATTTGCTTTGTATTGTCAAGTTGATGATCCTATTCATTTTGAAGATGCTATTAAAGATAGAAAATGGATAGAAGCTATGGATGATGAAATTAAAGCCATAGAGAAGAACAAAACATGGGAGTTGGTTGATCTCCCAGAAGGAAAAGAAGTCATTGGAGTTAAATGGGTCTATAAGACCAAAATCAATGCTGAAGGAAAAAGAGAAAGACACAAGGCCAGACTTGTTGTCAAAGGATACAAGCAGAAGCAAGGGATTGACTATGAAGAAACCTTTGCACCAGTTGCAAGAATGGAGACAGTGAGAGCAGTGTTGTCCATAGCAGCACAAAACAAATGGAAAGTATATCAGATGGATGTAAAATCCACATCTTTAAATGGAGTTTTAATGGAAGAGGTATATGTGGAACAACCTCTTGGATATGAGAAGATAGGCCAAGAGCATAAGGTCTGCAAATTGAAGAAAGCTCTTTATGGGCTGAAACAAGCACCAAGAGCGTGGTACAGCAGAATAGATTCCTATCTATTGGAGAATGGATTTGAAAAGTGTGAGGGAGAACCCACCCTCTACATCAAAGAAAAGGATGGTAAGCTGTTGATTGTTGTTCTATATGTTGATGATTTAATTTTTATAGGTAATGATGATTACCTTGTTGAAAATTTTAAAACAGTCATGAAAGATGAATTTGAAATGACTGACATGGGTTTGTTGAGATACTTCTTGGGAATAGAAGTAGAGCAAGGTGAGAAAGGGATTTTTATATCTCAAGCAAAGTATGTGAATCAAGTTTTAGAAAGATTTAATATGCAGGAGTGCAAAACTGCAATTACTCCCACAGTAATGGGATTGAAGTTGAGTAAAGATGACAGCAGTAAGGATTTTGATCCAAGTTTGTATAAAAGCATAGTTGGCAGCCTCATGTATTTGACTACAACTAGGCCGGACATTATGCATGTTGTTAGTCTAATTTCCAGATTTATGGAGAAGCCAAAAGAAGCACATTGGCAAGCAGCAAAGAGAATTCTGAGGTATGTGAAAGGAACTAAAAGATTTGTTATTTTATATACTACTTCAGAAAATTCAGAGTTGGTTGGATACACTGACAGTGATTGGGCTGGAAGTGTAGATGATCGGAAGAGCACTTCCGGTTATGTTTTTCATATGGGTTCAGGAGCCATTTCATGGGCTTCTAAGAAACATCCGATTGTAGCATTATCTACAGCAGAGGTAGAATATGTGGTAGCTACAGCAGCAGTGTGTCAAGCAATTTGGATGAGAAGAATGTTGAGAAGTTTGTGCCAAGAACAGGTAAAGGGAACTGTGATTTATTGTGACAATAGCTCAGCTATTGCATTGTCAAAGAATTCTGTGTTTCATAAAAGAACGAAGCACATAGATACAAAGTTTCATTATATCAGAGAATTGGTAAATAATGGTGAAGTTGTTTTACAGCATTGTAAAATAGAGGAGCAATATGCAGATATTTTAACTAAACCATTGGGACAGAAGACCTTTGAATTTCTAAGAAAATGCTTGGGTATGATGAATAACCCAGCAGCTGACTTTAAGGGGGAGTGTTGAAAATATTAAAGTCACCTGCCATGCCCTTGGGCAGGAAGAAAATGAGTACACAAAGGCAAAGCAGCAGAATTTTGAGTGCATAGCACTCTGTATTTAAGAAGAATGATGGAAATCCGTAAGGATGAATTTAAATTTTGATGGGCCGCAACCACAAATTGCAGAGGAGAATTAACAGGCGATGGGCAGAGCCGTTCTTCACAGTGGAAGGACGAATATTTTCGTAGATATGTTCTACGAAGGAGCAGAGTAATTAAAAACCAGTCATTTCGGGCTTTAAAGCCCTCAACAACCGCAGTGTCTTGTTGATGAAGAGTTTTCTATGCGATGCGATCAAATTGCAATCGCAAATCGCAATGTTTCAATACTCAAGTGTCTTGTTGATATGGCGGAGTTCCGCAAAGCGGAACGGTTATACAAAACATACAACCAACATATGGGCGGAAACGTGAACCTGGGTTACACTTTTGTGAGAATTGCGGGTTGAAATTTTTTTTCGGAAATAGTTCGGCCGAACATTTTATCGAGTTCGGCCGAACTTTGAAATAGTTCGGCCGAACTTGTTTTTAAAGTTCGGCCGAACTCGTGATTCCGTTTACCCTGACGGCTTACTGACGGCGCGGGCAAACAGAATTTTTACCGGAGATTGGAAAACCAGCAACTAAAGTTCGGCCGAACTTAGATAAAGGTTCGGCCAAACATGGAGTTCGGCCGAACTTTTACATTTAAAATAGTTCGGCCGAACTATTTTCTATAAATAAATCGCCCGCGAAGTTATGTGGTTTATTGTTCCCGCATTTTCTCTGTCGCTGTTGCTGTCGCTGTTTCTCCCGCGTTTTCTCTGTCGCTGTTGCTGTCGCTGTTTCTCGTCGCCGCAGCTCCTCATCGCCGCGCTGGTGCTTGCCATAGTCGTCCTCGTCGCCGCGCTGGTGTTTTCCACGGTCGCGCTCTTCGGTCATCGGGTATTACGAATCTGATATATCCTTATGTATGTTTAGTTTTTTATGTAAATTGTTAGTCTCCTAACAATTTAACTACTATTTCTAAATTTTCAAAAATCTTTGCCAAAATTATTCATAATCTTATCAAAATGTCTAGATTATTCTGTAATTTTTTTTAAGACTACGACTTACTTCGGCACCAACTCAAATGAAAACTTGACATCGCCTCCTTCCCAGCGCACAACTTTATATTTTGACATAAGCCTGCTTGGCTCCACGACATCAAGCCTGATCTGCTCCATTCCCAAGACACACAGTGATTCGATTTTCACTGCAAAAGTTTTGTGGAGTTTGGAATTTTCTAAGGATAATCTAGTGTAGTGCTTGTGTGGCAATGGCCTGGTCTCAACTTGCAATGCACAGTAGAGATCCAACTTCAATAGAAACTAAACTTTATAAAAAAATATCTCATGGTTGTGGTACACAGTCTGCAAGACCCTTTCACCTTTGCCATGTAGCGTGTTAATATGGTAGTCAATTCCAAACCAACTACTAGAAAATACATAAATGGAGTTCGGGTAAGAGCCAGCTGGATAAAATCATGCAGTTAAGAAAAGGAGCACAATAAAGATTTATTACTCACCTTCCTATACATCATGAACATTATCTTCTTCCTATAAATTGAGGACACCCCCTGCATTGCACTGCATATAGAGGAGGAGACCTACATATGCAGCAAGCTTATTAAAAGCTCTTCAAATCTGCGGCCTATATTCTAACCTAAGTCTGCAACTCTCGGCCCTCTAGGGCACAGACCTAGAAAACACACAGTGCAGCCTAATTGATGACTATTATCTACTGATTAGGAATTGAAAAATAACCACATTGATTGTCCTAGTCTCTTTCTGAGGTCTGTTACATATGCTACCTTTAATCTCTGTTATATAGCATATAGGTCTCAAGTTTAGGTCATCGGAACTCTTGAAGTGGCAAGGTTTCTTCTCATTATAGGTTTCATTACATCTACAGTCATGATACAGTAATTGATGTTTATGCTAGAAGACTATATGTGCTGTGTAATACATTATCTGTTCTGTTCCTGTGCTGTGTAATACATTATCTGTTCTTACTGAAAAAAAAGGTTTCCATTCACTTGATGTCAAATGCGGGTAATTTTTTCCTCCCTGCAACTTTAAAAGCTACATAGTGCAAATAAGTAGAGACATTTCCTAGAACTTCAAGAAAAGGCTATCTGAAGTTTATGTCACACTGTAGCATGTACATGCTCTATAGGTTGACCAAAATATGTCAATACAAAAGCCTTCCTATGCTTCTATCTCTCTCGACATGCTACATATGCATAATTTTCAATTTGAGATGGTATTTTTTAGTGTATAATTAATCTTTGGTATAGGAAATGATAACATTATAGTTGTTGTATGAGAAAAATATTCTGATCATGCATGTTAAGGACAATGGATTGAATTTCTATAAAAATGCACTTCTCTAGCGTTTTCTTACTCTTCTCATGTCTTACTCTACTCTGCTCTAGCGTTTTCTTACTCTTCTCATGTCTTACTCTACTCTGCTCTAGCGTTTTCTTACTCTTCTCATGTCTTACTCTACTCTGCTCTAGCGTTTTCTTACTCTTCTCATGTCTTACTCTACTCTGCTCTAGCGTTTTCTTACTCTTCTCATGTCTTACTCTGCTTTTCCCTTGTCTTACTTTTTCATTTATATACTTCTTGTTAATCTCTTTCTCACATATGTACGTTAGTTAGTTAGTCCTTGTTCAACTCATTCAAAGTTAGACCTGACATGGGATCTCCTCCTAAAACTGCTAATGTTTAAATAGATCTAGGTTACAAGGATAGCGGGATAACCATAGAATAGAAGCATGTACACTATTCTATTGTTATATTTTTATGATGTTGTTTAGTGATTCCACTAATCTTAGAAATGTTAATCTTTGAAGAAGATTTAGGCACTTTGTAAAATTTTGATTTTAATTTGAAATATAAATATGCAATCACATTGTCTATACTTTTGAATCCTATTGACCAACCTTGTGGTCATTCATTGGACATCAATATATATATATATATATATATGTGTGTGTGTGTGTATATATATAATTTCAGAAATAAAACATATTATTTATCGGTAATTGGAATGAAATTACATATTTCATGTTCAAAGAGAACTTCCCTGTAGTCCTACATTTTCCATAAAGTTGAAGGTCACCAAACAATTGCGGTCAATAATTTTTTGGTCCATTCCATTCTCAAGTGCTAAAATCTCTACCATTTCAAGTTTCTGGTCATCATAGCTATTAAGGAATGAAAAAGGACACTAGCATTGATATATTGCTTCCATTATATCATTCTTTTTGAAGGTTGATTCCATCTTTGTTGAAGTATATTTGTCTAAATCCTTATCTACAAGGGCTCATTGTGTATTGTGGTGCATGTTGTGTATCTCTTGTTGTGAATCTCAAGTTACTTTAAAAATTTGGTCACCTAGTATGCTTAATGAGCTTGGAATTACACTTTAGAAAGAATCCAATTACAATTGAGACTTAAGTTCTACCATCTTAAAATAATAATTCACGAATTTGATAGCGAGATATGTTTCAGTTTTCCATTGTGTTTACATTTGTTTTTGTGTAGCACTTATATTGTTGACTATATCTTGGTTCCACAGAACAACAATGTTTTATTTATTTGGTGATTCTTTATTTCCTTTATTTTGTTTTCTCAAGGAAGATATTTGGTGGTTATTTTTGCTTAATATTAAGCCTCTCATGCCTTCTGTAGACCTTCGAAAGTTGAGTTTTTTGTTTAAGCTCCTGGACACCTACAATCTTGCAATTGTGAATCTTCCCTATTTTCATCTTGCTTCTCTTCTAAGTACAAAATGGCCTTGAGAAATATACTTTGTTTCCCTGTTGTACACCTTACGAGTTCAAGTTTTCAGTTTTTTTCATTATTTTTTATCCTTTAAGCTCTTGGACACCTAGAATCTTGTAATTGTGAATTTCTCGTGCTTTCATGTTGTAGCTTTTCTAAGGACAAACTTGACAAATAAATATGCTTTGGTTCCTCGTTGGAGACCTTGGGAGCTAAATTATTTTTATTTTATTTTATTTTATTCCTTTTTCTTACACCTCTTGGACACCTAGAATTTTGCAATCGTGAATTTCCTTAACTTTCATCTTGCAGTTTTTCTAAGAAGTAGCACAAAGGACAACCAAATCATTTGGGTTATATGTAGATAAAATGTAACAGCCTAACCCTTGCCATCAGTGGGGATTTGGTTGGTTGGTAAATTGATGGTGCTTGTTGGTTTCCACATATGTGTTATTTCCTTATTATTTAGATGGTTTCAAAGATGGATTATTAATTATTGTTTCATTAAATTGCAGAATATTCAAGACTTTATGTATATTTATACTGATATTGAAAGAAATACTTTTTGGATAGATCTCTATTTCCCATAGTATCATATATTTAAACCCCATAGTACATTGGAGTTAAAAAATATATATATAATTTTTGTTTTCACATTTAGCTATGATTATTTCACATCCAAATTCATATTTTAAGTAATATTTAATTTTTTTGAATTTATTGAATGTTTGAGTCCTAGGTAGCTTAGAATCCTACTTGTTTCAAAATAAAGATGCACTCCCATTTGATTCTCACGAATAGGTTGTAATCATGAGGCTCTCGCTCAAGAGTGGACCTTCGCAAAATCTTGTGACGTCTTGTCACAAACAAAACCATCAAACTGAAAACACATCATTTTTCTCCTTTAAAGAAAAAAAAATTCACATCATGTGAATATCTCCATGTACTCTTACATATTGGTGTACAAAACCATCAACCAAACACAAGTCGACAAAACATGCCTCTTCAAACAACTGACTCTTAAGTCAAATAATAGAGCTCATGTACAAATTTCCATATTTGTTGCATTTAAGTGTGTCTAACATAGCTCTACTTTCAACATCTTGCTTCATGCAACATGCACCATACTTTGAATTTGCAAAGAAATTCATGAAACATCAAAATACATGCTAGGCCTTAATTGGATAAGAAATCTTTAACCATTTGTCAGCAAACCATTTCAATGGCGCTTCTTTGTCTTTCAACTATGTTGAATTTAGTTTTTAGTTATATTTTTAATGTTGGAGAAAATAACTATTTATTTCATGTGTAATTAGATTAGTGATTTCATGTGTTAGGGTTGTGGATTCAGGCATTGAAACAACACCATTATATTTCAAATTAAAAAATGATGGTTTGAGTCCTAGGTAGCTTAGAATCCTACTTGTTTTCAAAATAAGGATGCACTCCCATTTGATTCTCACGAATAGGTTGTAATCATGAGGCTCTCGCTCGAGAGTGGACCTTCGCAAAATCTTGTGACGTCTTGTCACAAACAAAACCATCAAACTGAAAACACATCATTTTCTCCTTCAAAGAAAAAAAAATTCACATCATGTGAATATGTCCATGTACTCTTACATATTGGTGTACAAAACCATCAACCAAACACAAGTTGACAAAACATGCCTCTTCAAACAACTAACTCTTAAGTCAAATAATAGAGCTCATGTACTTTCAACATATTGCTTCATGCAACATGCACCATACTTTGAATTTGCAAAGAAATTAATGAAACATCAAAATACATACTAGGCCTTAATCGGATAAGAAATCTAACCATTTGTCAGCAAACCATTTCAATGGCGCTTCTTTTTCTTTCAACTATGTTGAATTTAGTTTTTAGTTATATTTTTAATTTTGGAGAAAATAACTATTTATTTCATGTGTAATTAGATTAGTGATGTCATGTGTTAGGGTTGTGGATTCGGGCATTGAAACAACACCAAATTATATTTCAAATTTAAAAATGATGGTTTGAGTCCTAGGTAGCTTAGAATCCTACTTGTTTTCAAAATAAGGATGCACTCCCATTTGATTCTCACGAATAGGTTTTAATCATGAGGCTCTCGCTCAAGAGTGGACCTTCGCAAAATCTTGTGACGTCTTGTCACAAACAAAACCATCAAACTGAAAACACATCATGCAAGAAACATAGCTCGTTGACATATCATTTTTCTCCTTCAAAGAAAAAAAAATTCACATCATGTGAATATGTCCATGTACTCTTACATATTGGTGTACAAAACCATCAACCAAACAAAAGTTGACAAAACATGCCTCTTCAAACAACTGACTCTTAAGTCAAATAATAGAGCTCATGTACAAATTTCCATATTTGTTGCATTTAAGTGTGTCTAACATAACTCTACTTTCAACATCTTGCTTCATGCAACATGCACCATACTTTGAATTTGCAAAGAAATTCATGAAACATAAAAATACATGCTAGGCCTTAATTGGATAAGAAATCTAACCATCTGTCAGCAAACCATTTCAATGGCGCTTCTTTTAGTTGCACTTCATCATGTGAATCATCTTGACCTTCATCGATTATGAAATCCTCTTTTCCATTCTTCTTTTCATTTTTTATATCCCCTCTTGGATAACCATAATATCTTGAAATGGAGCTAGCCAACTCAAATATAGTATTGCAAATCCCTGGCTAAGTTAGATGAGGATTACATATCGTCTTGAATGAGCATTTGGACTCTTTAGATATGTGTACCAATTTTGTTCATATAACACAACAAATAGATGATTTAATTTACAAATGTTACATAGAAGTCATATTTATCTCATGGGCCTTCAACTTAAATTATATAATCGTTTGACCCCTAGAAATGTCATTCAATACCTCAAAATGACTCCAAAAGGTTTTAGACCTGAATTCTCCACCCCCCATTAAAATGACCCTAAAAGTTGATTCTTTCAGTTTTTTCACTCTATAAGCATCAACATACGATTATGCATGATGGAGAATCTCTAGCGCTTTCCCTTGTTAATATATTTAATAATCTCAATATTTATTTAAAAGTATCAATAGTATTTCGACCATGAGATTTGAACAATGTGATGTCGTCGAAATACTATTGATACTTTTAAATAAATATTGAGATTATTAAATATATTAACAAGGGAAAGCGTTAGATATTCTCCATCATGCATAATCGTACGTTGGATTTGGTGATAATTGTCTCCATATTTTGGCTTTCTGACCCGCAAAACATAATTATTTTACAAGGGAGGGAAGGAGGGATGATCACATTGACTTGCTTGATGACATGTATATGAAGATTAACTACCTCAAGAACTATTTTTTTGCGTAGGGAAAGAGACACATTCCCATGTCTGAGCATGAAAACGTTCTTTGATATTGTTAATGCCTATAGTGTTTACTTCTACAAGTTCTATAGGCAGAGTCTGTAAAGGGCCAGGTAGCCTCTGGATCTCATCTTTTATGAAAGGTGACATATCTAGTAAATGCCACTGCAGTCAATCTCTGGAATGGATCTAAATAGAAGTTCTTCATTTTAATATCCGTAAAACACAACTTTAAAGTAAACTATGTACATGTTCCATTCATCATGAACACAGACCTCACAAGCCTCCTTGGCTTTGGAGCATTTTCCATGTTTTCCATAACCAAGACCCAAATAATTAGGCCCTTCTTGAAGAACATTTGGCTCAACTATGCCTTGTACATGCTTGCCTTTAAAACCCTTTACTTTCATAGCACATTTTCATCAAAAATTTGGACCTTATTCCTCTAATGTCTCTCAAAAGCACGTACACATTCATTTTCAGAGGAAATTGAAGGAAAAAGCCAATAACTAATTCTTCTAACTAACCTTGACTAAAATGAGCTAAATTTTTCTTTGATACGAACTTGATTTAAATTTTCCACCCCACATTAGGCACCAATGATTATAACCTTTAATGGGCTAGCACTGGTTTGTAATCATCATCTCAAAATGACCTAGTAGATGAAAAATTACCATGTTTGTAATCATCATTTCACACCATCTACATATGACCCTTCTACACATTATATGATTGAATTTATGGTAGGTCATCCCCTCTACCTAGACCATGATTGATTGTGACATTAGGTGAATAAAGGAAATTTGATAAGAAAGGGATCACTATAAGTTTGTCCTCCTCCACCCACTCCATATCCAGTGATTGCCTATTTTTTCTCTTCCAACATTTTATTTTGGAAATTCATTTTGGTAGTTAATTCTACTAATAGTCACAACACACCTGGAAGTCTAAGAAATTGTTATATACACTACTAAACTCAATTAACATTGTTTTTTATTGGACTTTACAATAACAAACAACGTAGAGTTCATTAATGTAGTAGTGTATATGATAATTATATGTATAGTGGTGTGGCTATCGATAAAATTAGTTGCTAATGAATTTCGAGAATAGAAAGTTGGAAGTGGAAAATTGAGAAATCACTAGCTATGGGGCGGATTGAGGAGGAAAAACTAGAAATTATCCTCTGCTTATAAATTGTATTTTATTCACCTGTTGTCACAATCATTCATGGGATAGGTAGAGAGGATGACATTCCAAAAATTCATGCATATAATATGTAGAAGGGGTCATGTATGAGATGGTGTGAAGTGATGATGATTGACATGGTAAATTTTCATCTGCCAAGTCATTTTTAAATGATGATGACAAACCAATACTAGCCATTTTAAGGTTATAATCATTAACAAGAAATATGGGGAAGGAAATTCAAATGTCTCATCATGGAAATTATAAAAATTGTAAGGATGGGGTTATAAGCGTTATGGAAATTCTAAGTGCCAAATACTAAGGAACAAACCATATTTGCTTCTCAAAAACTTTGTTTGATATATTCTTAAAAAACCAAGTACAAATTGTAGTAATCCTTCTTGCCTTCCATATAGATAATGAAAATGATTGTTCCAAGTCTCATGTTGCTTCCATGTTACTTTATAAACCTTGATTGGAAAGAAAAATTGGAGGGCAGAAATGTAAGAAATATAGAACATACTGGATTTAACAGCCCCAAACTGGATTTTACTCTCAGGTACTGGAACCTCTACAAAGGTTCGACTTGGAAACATAGTTTTTCCTTAGCTTTCTCCACTGGTTCTATGTTTCACACATGATCAATTATTGTTTTGAAAGTTGTGTTCTACATAATTTGTGTACACTAAATTACAAATTGATTTTTTGAAATCTATTTTGTGAATGTCGACCAATAGATATATATCATGGAGGATGAAAGACGAAGATCAGCCGAATCCCATATGGAGGTTCGGGGATCGGAGGATGTTCACGGTATTTAAATATAATCTTAAATCTCCATACATGTGTGTACATATGGAATTGATTTTTTTATTAACTTTGTGAGTGAAATTAGTTGTTAATAAGTTTCATATTTTAATTTTTAGGAGGAAAGAGGAGAAGGGTTTCTACTCCATCCACGTAGCGTGGCCAAGGTTCAACTAGTTGAGGGATGACTGGTAGCAGGTTGTGGGAAGGGGGTGATATTTATTCCCCCGAAGGCCAATCAACGACTGCTGGTTCTCAATAGGGTCACTGTGGGTCTGGTTCTCAGCAGCGTCATTCTGGGGTTGGTTCTCAGCAGGGTCATGTTGGAGATGATGTTAACCAACAACATCAAGGTTGCCATCAATTTCAATATTTTTTCATTAAATTTGTACAACTTTTTTTACACGTGTTTTTTCTAATATACAAAATTTTATATATATTGATGCAGAGGCTGAAAATGTTTGAGCCAGTGGTCAAAAAAGACGCAGGGCAGCGCGCTACATTGAAGAAGAAGGTTGTCAACCCAGCACAACTTATCCGGCTGAGATTACTGATATACCATGGGAAACGAACATGGAGGAATGCACCTTACAAAGGTGTGAAAGCCTTCATGCAAAATTGCAAAGAGATCTCGAGGCTTTGCCTCTACCTGCTGAGAGTAGACAAAGCCTCGAAATAGTTACACATTCATTGAGTGAAATGGTAAAAGTGTACAAAAATTTGGGGCCAACGACTGATTCGTTTGTAGAACTGATGAGAAAGAGAAAAGAAACAGTGATAGGTCCTGATAAATGGCAGGACATAAAACAAAAAGTTTCAAGAGATGATGCTAAGTCAATGTTTAATTATAAGGAAGGGCCAAAAATAAAAATGTTGAAGGTGCAGTATTTCAAGCACCCAGAAAAAGAAAAATATTTGTATGATCGACATCTTGCGGCCTTTGGAAGGCTTCCATGGAACGATGAGGTTCCTGTTTATTTTGCACAAATGTTTTATGCAGAATTTTTTTTGGGTATGAAACCCGACTACAATGACCTTCCTTCAAAATTTTTTGGCCCGGGGAGAGGTCGATTATATCAATGTAAGGGCGCTAAGCGAGATGTGGAGTTGCCTCGCCCTGAGCCGCCATTGGTGAGTCTACCGTCTCGAGTCGAAACCCTGCGATCAGAGATGGATGTGACTTATCAAATAAGTCGTGAAGCAAGAGATGTTATGATCGACAATGTTCATAGCGGATTGAGTGGAGTCGATATTTGCTTAAATCGACAAAGAGCACGTGAAAATGCACGTGCCAATTTTGTTTATCGTATAGATGAGGAGATTTACAACATGAATGTTGAAGATCTCCGAACATATGCAATAAATTGTCGCAATGGTCTGCAAGACCTAATTTTTCGTGAGGAAGAGGGCACCGAAACGGTATGTATTAGTGACCTTAGGGTTTGAAATTATATTTACATATACATGTGTACAATTTGTAATAAATACATGTGTATGTACACATGTATACATTTATTTGTATGTGTACATTAATCTAACAAAAATGTATGATTATATGTTAAAACACCATTTGCAGTTCTCAGGCATGATGCGTGATGAAAATGTTAATATTACATTTGGGACCTCTGGCTCAAACGATGCAGATGGGTCTGACCATAATGATATGTTGGCACATGTATGTTAGTGTTTTTTAAGTGACTCTAAAATAAATCATTGTTGCCACACATGTACATGTATGTATATATATAATTTGATAAAATGTTTTAACAGGTACCGATTCCGTCTGATGTTTTTGGGATGGCGGTACCTTCTTCTTCCTTAGGAGATATACCTTCTACTTCATTGGGAGATGTAGAAGTATGGACAATTTTTCACAAGTTCAAAATTTATGTTACCTCAAAAAGTTCCATTAAAAATTGAGATATATAGAGAGAGATCTATATTTTGAGTTATTTAAATTTTTTTGAATTTAGGCTTGTATAGAAGATTTTTTTAATCCGAGGACTTTAGCGATGGAGATAGGAACATCCACAGCATTTGAAGAAGTTGCCTTTAGTTCTTTTTTTTAATATTATTGTTCAAATAAGTTTATATATGTACACGTGCATTTTCATTTGAAAGTTTTTAATTTATATAAATTATTTATGTATATATATATATATTTATATTTAACTGTACATGTATATTGTACAGGTTACCACTGCAGATGTTTCTATGGCAGAACCTGTTCATCAAATGGAGAGGCAACCTTACGAGGTATTGCGTGATTTTTTTGTTAAATTTTGTTTTTTACATGAAGTTCTAGATATATATATTCTCATTCATTTTTAAAACTTCAAATTTTAATGTTCAAGTACATGTGCATTGTGTATGTAGGTTTCCTATTTACAGGATAGGGCTCTACCTGAGACCCAGACGCTAGATCCTCCATTTGATGGACAAGATTTACAGTAGATTTGATTTGATTTCAAAATTTAGATGGTTTTAAAATTTGTTAAACTTGATATAGTTTGATACTCGAGTGAGATTTACAATTTTTGGACATATTTTATTACAATAAGTTTTTTGGACATATTTTTGGACATATGTTAAATGTTTTTGTTGGATAGTTGAATTATAATTGGCATGGCATGTGATATTTAATGTTAAATGCTTTTGTTAGATAGTTGAATTATAATTGGCATGGCATCTGAAGTTTTTAAAACTACATGAATGATAGAATGTGAACCTACATTTGCACATGTGGTAAATTGAAATGTTACTTGTAACAAGACAATCCCCATTGATTTCATTACAGTATATGTTGATTTTTTATTTGATATAATTGCATGTATGATGGTACATTACTTGTAAATTCATTGGATTAATAATGTTCATTGATTTCAGTGTAAGCGCAAAAAATTATTGACAATGTAGAACGATTTTTGTGTTATAATAATTAAACCTAATAATATTGGAGAGCAAGAGAGACTTGAGGTATGGTGTTTACTACAAGAGTTCGAGCTAAATATTTAAATGGTTTACCTATGTGTTGATTTACGATTTGATATAATTGCATGTATGATGGTACATTACTTGTAAAGTCATTGGATTAATAGTGTTCATTGATTTCAGTGTAAGCGCAAAAAATTATTGACAATGTAGAACGATTTTGTGTTATAATAATTAAACCTAATAATATTGGAGAGCAAGAGAGACTTGAGGTATGGTGTTTACTACAAGAGTTCGAGCTAAATATTTAAATGGTTTGTACCTATGTGTTGATTTCTGATTTGATATAATTGCATGTATGATGGTACATTACTTGTAAAGCCATTGGATTAATAGTGTTCATTGATTTCAGTGTAAGCGCAAAAAATTATTGACAATGTAGAACAATTTTTGTGTTATAATAATTAAACCTAGGTAATAATATTGGAGAGCAAGAGAGACTTGAGGTATGGTGTTTACTACAAGAGTTCGAGCTAAATATTTAAATGGTTTATGATTTATGATTTATACTTTCTTTTTAATATAATCGATACGGAAAGATGTCAAAACTAATAAGGGTGACAATAAGAATAGAAGTTCAGAAAATAGTTTAAGATTGATCACAAGAATTAAGAGAATGTCTCGGTCCATCATTGGTATGGCTTGTGCTGCAACCATGAAGTCTCGTCCCGACACCATAGAATGATCATCCATGTCAATGACTCTTAAGTCTATCTTTCCAAACCATGACCCTACTCTCACATGTGTGCCTTTCATGACACCAATCACTGCTTTCATCCTCGAATTGACTGCCTTGAAAGCGCTCAACTCTTTCTCGATGCTAGCCTTCCTCTTTCTAAGAGATGAAGCTGCCTTTCGACTTAGGAAGCTATGGGTAGCTCCCGTGTCTATCAAAGCAGAGAACTTTTTCCCATGTACGGTTGTAGACATGAATCTCAAGTCCAAGGAACTTTCATCATCATTCCTTCTCCTTGTCTTGCGCCTTACTTCCGCAATATTTTTCAACATTTCCTCTTCCAATATGTCTTTCGAACTAGCCCTTGGCTTAACAGTCCTTTTCACATATCTCTTCTCATGAAGCTCCATAGAACAATCCGATCCTAGGTCTGCTTGAATTGGTTCAAGCTCTTTCCTTTTCGAATTCTGTCTAATTGCTCCAATGTCTTGACTTTAGCCTGCAACGTGGTGCTTATTTCCTTCAAGTGAGCCCTTTCCATAAAGAGTTCTTGAAGTCTTTGTTCACCTTGTCGTATCTCCATGTCAAGCTTTTCAATTTCAGCAGTTTGTCCAGATAGTCCATCCTTGGAATTTCTTGGGTGAAAAACCAACTTTGGTCTAGTGCATTGGAATTCATTAAAGAATTGGTCATTGGCGTTGCTTCAAGCTAGGAGTGAGCATCGTCACCAACCTACATTGAATATTTTACACTCCCTAGGGTGAATGATACTTTAAATTGATTGACAGTCTAAGACTTTCAAATTTTTCCGAATGCCAAATGATCTTACAAAGTTAGTATTTATAATATCCTAATAGGTCATTCGGTGACAACTTTTACTGGAAACTTGAAACAACTTTGGCATGTGATATTTAATTTGTTGAATGTTTTTGTTGGATAGTTGAATTATAATTGGCATGACATGTGAAGTTTTTAAAACTCGAGTTTTGGATGGTTTCAATCTACATTTTGCATGTGATATTTAATGAACTTTAAATGTTTAATGTAATCAAAAGGGTTTTAAAACATAAATTTTTGGATGGTTTCAATCTACAACTTAAAGTTTTGGATGGTTTCAACCTACATTTGCACATATGGTAAATTGAAATTATGTTACTTGTAACAAGACAATCCCCATTGATTTCATTGTATATGTTGATTTCTAATTTGATATAATTGCATGTATGATGGTACATTACTTGTAAAGACATTGGATTAATAGCGTTCATTGATTTTAGTGTAAGCGCAAAAAATTATTGACAATGTAGAACAATTTTTGTGTTATAATAATTAAACCTAATAATATTGGAGAGCAAGAGAGATAAGGTATGGTGTTTACTAGAAGAGTTCGAGCAGGTCATTCGGTGACAACTTTTACTGGAAACTTGAAACAAAGAGAATCTATCTTTGGCTAGGACATCATGTAAGATGCCTGACATAAACAGTAAAATTGTACTTGAAAGCTGAGATTCGGCCAAGTGGGGACAACCACTTGTTATCTCATCCCTTGGAGGATAGGCCATATGGGGACCGAATCTGACCTTACAAAATAAAGTGAAATAATTTGTACCATATGGTCGGAGAACATATACAAGAACAATTAATTTATCCAATATTGGATATATATATATCCAATACATATAACATTTTTAATCAATGCACATGTATAGAAAAACTACTTTCAGTTGATACTAGAGCACGTGCTTGTACCCAAACAATTTGTAACATGTGCAAATCACAAATAACATAAGCAGCTCAATTTTTAGTTGAGTACTGGAAGTTCTAAAACATATTTAATCCAAAGATAATAAATTGTTGGACACTTCACTCAAAAAAATTCTAATGGAATTCCATCATCAATAATCCGTTCATGATCGGATTTTGACATTTTTTCCATTTCTTAATTTTTGATTTTTTCTTTGATTGAACTTCTATCAACTTTATGCGTGCTGCACACACCAAGTGACTATATTGACAACTTATGGAATCAAGTTCATAGTCTTCGAAGTAAACAAAGTCTCCACTTTGACGAGTTTGTTTGAAAAAATAACCTTTCAGTATAATAGACCCTTTGTCATACTGAAATCCGTGATCATTATAGTCTTGTAATAATTTCATTTTTTGTTCAGTGCAATGCATCAAATAATACTTCACATTTTCATCTTTGTAAATAGGTGCAATTACAGCAAAAAAATCTCCTGCACAATAAAATAAATTTAACATTTAATTATGCATATTTAAATTTATTTGTAGATATTTAAATCATTAGAAAGTAATTCAAATGTTACCTTCTCTAACAAGATCAGAAACTCGATCACCATCGGATGATATTGTAGTTTCCTCTGATTGCATTTCTTCAAACATTGCAACAGACATTTTTCCCTTTGTATTTAGCTCTGTATGTTTCCAATCATTCACATACATTTTGTTTTCACAGACGTCATTGGATTTTGTGTTGCCTATGCAAACATCACAAAAACAAGAATATTTTCTTTTATCCAATGCAAACACATTTGTGGACAACTTTGTTTGAATTGAATGAAATTTTCAAGTCCTTTTTATTGTTTCAACGTCATTTCCAATTGATCTATTTACGTCTCCGATTCCAATATGCTAGAAAACCTTTATATGGAAAATTAGAAAAAGAATTTGTAAATATGATATCAAAATAAAATTAAAAATAATCATTGCATGATAAATGTACAATGTTTAAAATTAGATTTCCAATATAAATTAAATTGAATGTACCTTCGCACTTCTCTTGATGGGTTAATCTCATGGCTTAGAGCAGTTTTGCACCATTGAACAACTTCTTCAACGTTCACAAGTCGGCGTGCAGAGTGGTTCATTTGATATCTTCGAAGTACTCGTTTTATGCATGCTCTTGCACCGTCATGTTCTCCTTTTCCATGGCCAGTCTCAAAGAAATTCCAACAATGTTTAATGCAGTTTTTCTTATGAAGACAACACAACCAAAAAAATGATCGTGCAGATTTGAATTGACCTGCGCATCCATCTGACCATATCCAATGTTCATTGAATGTTATTCCATGATTTTTCAATGAATCATAAATTTTTTCAAAACAATGTTGTACAAAACATGTATCATGCGTACGATCGTCACTGATATAAAAATGATATTCTTTAATGATATGTCGATTTTCACTCGTGCTTTCTATATGATCGACATTTTGTTCAGCATGTCTATATAGAATATGAACGAGCATGGAGACTTGGTCAGAGTGATAGTATTCACTATGAATTTCTTTTTGTGGAGCAAATGTGTAGTTTTCTGCAAAATCAATCACTGACAAAATGGTTCCTGGTGGAAAAACTTCACGAGATTTTTTGAATTGCAAGTCTTGCCTTCGAGCTCTATGGGAATGCATGGTGTATTTGTAAATTTCTGCTTCAAACTTTCTCAAAAAGTCTATTAGAAAAATTTCGTCTTCTCGTAATTCGATTCTTTTAACACTATCTGCACCTTGAATCGATGTAATGGTATATTCATATCTCTTCCATTTCACTTTCATGTTGGACAATGATTGATCATTTATATCAATACGATATTTGTTTTGAAATTTAGTCAAATTTCCACAATCATCACATTTTTACCACCAACACATTTCTTTTTGTAAAATAGTTCATCGCTTTCTCTTTCACATAGAATTTGAGATATGAATTCACGGATAGTGGAAGGAGGAGGTGAATCCTTCCATAATGTTCTACTAAAATCAAGGAATGTGTCATAATATAACTCAAATTCCACATGATAACGGCAACAACAAGTGTCGCGTACGGTGATAGGTTTTACATACCATGGTTTTTGTTGAGCAAAAGCACTGAGTGAAACTTGAATTTGACGATTCTCTTCTTTGAACTTGTTGAATAACTCTATTTGAGTGGTTTCCAAGAGATGTTTTTCATGTTCTTCGTATTGATTTCATGCTATTCTTCTTCGCATCACATGTCTTGCAGTCGGTGAAACACGCGAATTGTTCTTCCAATATTCATATATTAAATTTTTAACATCTTCTCCAAGCCTATCTTTGTATGGTTTCCTACAAATAGCTCTCCAACAAGCGAGTTCATCATTTACATCTATTTGCAGTCGAAATTTTCGATGTTTGTGCAGAGTTTTTTGTGAGGTTCCCAGTGCTCGTGCCATAGATGTTAGATTCAAACGATTCTCTTGAGTACTTGGTGAAACCATTGCCATTTGTATTCCTCTACATATATTTGAAACATCTTTATCTCTAGATCTCTTAATTGACTCTATAGCACTACTCATATTTTTTATCACCTCTTCTTTCATTTTTTTATCTTTGGTTGATTTTTGAATACCCAATAGTGTCGTCGCTTCTTTTAATTTCCTTGATGATAGGAGACCTTTCAACATTTGAGCTTGAACTGTCACTTGCTCATTTTTTAAATACTTTTCAAAAATTCTATTGACACGATATCGTATAACATGGTCAGGTTTTTTATCTCCATATGTGTGAGTGTCGACATTTTCTAACATCTCATTATCGATAGTGATTTCATCTGTACATATTGGAAAAAATAGTACATATTCAATAAATCACTAAATTAATAAATATGTCAATAAATATTAGGAAAATTTTAAATATATCAATAGATCATAATATTTACATTTACATACCCGATTCAATTTCTGCTTGAAGTTGATTTTCTTCTTCAATATTTTGAGGAGTATCTCTGTCTGTTTACATTAAACAAAATATTTTTCAAACTAGTCCATCAAATAAAAATTAAGCTTCACATTTTACATTGGGAAAACTTTAAAAATATATTAATAGATCATAATATTTACATTTACATACCTGCTTCAATTTCTGCTTGAGGCTGATTTTCTTCTTCAATATTTTGAGGAATATCTCTGTCTGTTTACATCAAAAAAAATATTTTTCAAACTAGTTCATCAAATAAAAATTAAGCTTCACATTTTACAGTAGAAATATTTTAAATATATATCAATAGATCATGTAATATTTACATTTACATACCTGCTTCAATTTCTGCTTGAGGTTGATTTTCCTCTTCAATATTTGAGAGGGCTTCTAACTTTCTTTTGCGATATTGTCTTGTCTCTTCTCTACGTTCCTCAGGGTCTCTTTTTCGATCATATTTTCTCACACAAGTTCTTCGATTTCCCATGATAATAGGGTATGAGGTTCAAAAAAATTCCTTCAAAAAATTAGACAATAACTCAATTACAAAAAATATCACAAAAGATTTAATTTAAAAAAATCTTTTGTAAAAAATACGTAATCCAATCCAAAACGCACACTTTAAAAAACACAAAACAGGTACTTCAACACAAAACACGTACACACCTCCAAGAAAAATCACACCGCCTCCAAGAAATGTCTTCAAAAAAAATTCTTTAAATCCAAAATTTGAAGAAAAGTTTTTGAACAAAGAAGCTCAAAAGATTTATTTCAACACAAAACATGTACATACCTCCAAGAAAAATCACGCTGCCTCCAAAAAATGTCTTCCAAAAAAGTTCTTTAAACCCAAACTTTGAAGAAAATTTTTTGAACTCAAACCAAGTTGTAAAATGAAATGAAGTGCGAAATGTGCGAAAATTGTGAATCATTTAGCGGCAATTTATATTGACGCGAAATGTGTGTTTTGTAGGGGGCTCCACAAAATTTTCCAACCGACGGAGAATTACACAATAGTTTGGCCGAACTTTTGATAAGAAGTTCGGTCGAACTATTAAGACGTTAGTTTTAACGACTCGTAAGCGGAAAACATAGTTCGGTCGAACTTGGACTGAAAGTTCGGCCGAACTAACACGTCACCAATTACACAAAACCAGGCTCTGAAAATGGTTCTGCAACTTTGGACTGATTAAACTCCATGAAAGGTTGTTAATTAACTGTCGGAACCAAGACAAGCATTTTCAAAATTGAATCTACTTTCAAGAAATATAACTTTTATGGAATTTTGTAAACGTTTATTAATTTTAATTATTTTTCTAATAAAATGAGTGCAAACAATTTCTAAGGGTCATTGTGATTCAGTGAAATCAAAATTTTGTATCTCCCAAAATACATTGTAAAAAAATTGAAAAAATTATGGGGCATTACATTGGTCCGTTGACTCTAATGGGTGGCTTTTAGAGTTTTAGTTTATAACTTATATGTTAAGAAATTTGTTGCCACGCGAAACATATCAAAAATACGCAGTTTTTCGTATTGGACCAGTTCAAAAAATTCTAGTAATTATGATATGCATCCATTGGCTTTGTAAATATGACGAAAACAAAGTAGACTCTGTCTAGATTGTTGTAACACATTTTGTTTTTTCAAAAACACAAATTTTCAATGAATACAACATTGCGACATAACATGACTTCTTATGAATTCTTTGATTGTTAAGAAACACACACTCAAAGAAACGCTAAGTTGACATATCAAATCTGCATAAAAAAATTTCAAAAAATAAGTAATAGAAAGCTAACAAAATTTCTCACAACTTTTATTTTTATCGCAAAATGAAATTCTACACTAAAAAAATTGTTATAGTTTGCAGAAAGTTGCAGAACCGAAAAAAATGAAATTTTTTTCTCAAAAAAGGGCAAAAAGTGTAACACAACTTCACATTTTCACCCATACATGTATTTAAAGATTGTAGATAACGATCCATCCAAATGTTGATAAAGACAATAGAACATCCCTTGAATCTCATAATAAATGGGGGCATATACAGATGATTTTATCCTTTAATTATATCTCTTATAAATGGAAATGCTAGAAGATGTTATTTAAGAAGAGGAAGGTCATTATGATTAGTTTCAACTCGACGCAAATGTAAACCCAGTTTGAATGCACCAAGGGGGTCTGAAGGGTGGCATCTGATGCTCTTGTGCGTATGTCATTAAAAAAAAAGGCCCCCTTTCATTTGCATGAAGTGTTCCTAGTAAAAATACATATTATAGTCGAGGCCCTAAACATATAAAGTCCAAGTACATTGAATGTATTGTCTATAAATAACCATTTTAACAACCTCACACAAACACATAATAATGTCATTTATATTGGAGGTGTAAGTCAC